>WBMY01008777.1:496617-541736 GCA_013397315.1 Donacobius atricapilla
TTTTTTTTTAATAAAAGACCTCATGACTAGGGAAGAAAAACAATTTATTTCCCATAGTTAAAACACAACTGCTTCTCAGCTGGGCTATTAAAAATATTCTGTTTCCAGACACATATTAATTATGTTAGAATTAATCTGAGGCAAATAAAACCTTCAAAACGTTACTTCTAGAGCTATAATAGAATAACAAGAAGAATTTAGTTTCATTTCTCCTTAAAATAATCCATTAATTTCATACGGTCAGTATAAAAATCTGCAGTCTAAACGTATTTCCTTTATAAAGTCAATGCTCCCATATGAGCCATAGACAGGAACATATTTATAAATCCTTCAGGGCCTCATTTTACAACACTTTTACTTTTTGTTCATGGGTGACATTACCCATTTAGCTTGGTTTTAAGCACTATTTCTTCCACACAGGCTCGTGAATTGCTAGGCAAAAGATCCTTCTGGTTCTGAAGGAGAGTCAAGTGAAAAGCAGATATTCCTCACAGCTTCCCCCCTGCCAAGAGTCACTAAACACACAGAAGCTGTGTCTCTGGACAGTGAAACAGGAATGGGACAGAAAGCACAGTACTGGCCATAGTCAGTGTCATGGAATCAGTAAGAGCACAAGGAAATCCCAGGGACCGTCCATACAACCAGCACGCTACAAATCCACTTCTGGCCACAGTTGGTTCAAGAGCAATAGTTAGATTTGCAATTTTTCCACCTCAACTCATGGAAGAATAGTAGCTTATAAGAGAGTCAGAAACACAGCCCGTTTGAGACGTGCAATGCAAAATACAGCATGCTCCTTCCCTAAGTCTCCCTGAATCTCGATGCCACCGCTTGCTGTATGGATTACACCCTGAAGAAGCTGAAGGGGTGCTTTGGCAGGAACAGAGCTGTTAGTGCAGACACCAGAAAGTCAGCATGGCAGGCTGCCTTAACCAGGAGCAAGAGATTGAGACAGGAAGGATCCTCTCCTTCTGGCCCCTTCTATAGTGCTGTTGAGACACTCCATGGTCTTGTCTTCCAGGGATAACTGCAAAGTAAGGAATGATTATCATTGCTGTTCTATAAATAAAACAGTGGCTATGGGGCTGTATTTTAAAGCTACTTAGGTGCCTAAGGATGCAGATAGGCACCTACCGGTGTTTTAGCTCTTAACCTAATTAGCAGATTTAGTTGCAAATTCTAGCCTTGGGCATCAGTGTTTGAAAGCTGTGCTATCTATTGAATCACCAGGAATATCGTTACAGCTGTCCTGGGTTTCATTTAGTGCTTACGTGTAACTTTAGTTAAATGGGAGAACAGGAGAATATTCCAGAACTGAGACTTAAAGTGAACAGGTATGAACAGTTTGCACCAAAACACATAACAGGCATTGGAGTTATGCCAAGACAGGATATTAAATATTGTAATTCAGATAGTTTAGTTGCCTGGCCTTATATCTCTTAACCACATACTACTTTTGTTACATGATAGTTTCTCATTTTATTCTGAACTCCTAGTTCACAATGCTCCAGCCTAGGACAAGCAAATATCTACATTAATTTCACTCTCAGTTAAGTATTTGTTATTTAATCTTTTTATATTATGCCTTTATGTCAAGTTAAAAATAAATGGTTAACTGCATTAGGCTGCACACCACAAATAGTATGTTTATATAGCTAAGAAATTATCTGTTAATAAATTGGGTGCTATGTAGAATTAAATGGGTTAGAAACATTTCCAAAACAGCTCCCAGTGCCAGTACTGCATGTAGAGGTGGTCAACATGGGTAGGAATTCTCAAATAGGTACCTTAAATGAACCTAGAAATATCAATATTTCAAACTTCCCAAATCAAAATGAAATATAAGGCTAACACTTATTCTTCTATTTTTACAGGACAGTGCATATTCACAAATTGTATCAGATCTACATTTATGTCATTTCAAAAATAAAAAAAATTGATAGCAAGTGTTTCCAAGTTTGGTTTGCTTCACAGCTTCTACAGAATGTTCAGTATAATCAAACAAGGATCATTTGGACTAATGATAGTTGAGCCTCCTTTGTGACAGAAGTATGAACTAACTTATTCTGCTACACCAGGTGCCACGACATGAAATCCACGGCCTCAGTGTGCAGTTCTCCTTGGTGACACATGCTTACCAGAGTTGGCACCATTTTCCCTTCTGCTGGGAAAACTAAGAGCACAAGTCTCTGCACTTCAAATTCTGATCCCATGGTGCCCAGAGAGGCCATGCTGGATTTCATTCATCACAGACCAGCCACTGAATTGCAGAAGAAAAGCAATGTTGCCTTTTAGTACTGAATAAAAGCTAGCACTGACTTTAATACTGAACATAAGGATTTAACAATGACTATAACTAATGAATAAGGATTTTTCAGTTCTGCTTAAATTTAGATTCATCAGTTGCTGGTCAATCAATTTCAACAGCCATTTAAAATAGGCAGGTGTCTGTCTTCTTTTGAACAACCACAACCTAATCAATTAAAATAATGCTGGTAAGAAAGAAAAGCAATGTTCTCACAGAGGACAGCCATTGCAAGTTTCTGTTGTGAGACACAACATAATATAATACTTGGGCTTTATTTGATGTGCATGTTTGGATAAGCAAACAACATCATAGAGAGATACTAAGACAGCTTTTTCTTTCTGCATCTTTTAAGTCTTATGGATATTTAGCTTTTCAAAACAGTTCTGTTACCCAAAGGTTAAGCTCCATGGCTATTCCACCTAAGCCCTGGTAAAAGGGAGTCCCCTCTAAGACATAAAGCTACTGTTATCCTGGGGAACTTTTCATTACTTCTCCTGACAAGACCACTTTTCTCCAGAACTTTGCAGCCTGGTAAGACTGAAACAATGCCTCTGATTTATCCAGCTCTTTCCTCTACAGCCTACCACTTGTTCAGCCTTACAGATAGATATTGCTAGCCCCTGCAGGGCCATCTGGGCCAATTCTTGGACTGGGCCTTAGGACATGTTAAAGGATTAGCCTAATTGTCAAGATCTTTCAGGTGACCTCAGAGCCTGGCTTTTACCTGCAGTTACCTACATCCATTCTTAGCGCTCTCATCAGACACAACTCCTATCATCATCTCCTTCAAGCCACATCTCAGCAACCCAACACCTTTCTCTTCAAGAATATCACAGTTCGGGTAAGACATCCAGTCTTCTTATTGACTGGACCACTCACGCTCCCCGAGGAAAATACCAAGTGTAAGAGAAATCTCTTGCGGTCCTAGAGAAAATACCAAGGCAAATGCCCTCAGTGACACTGGGGAAGGCTTGCCTCTTGCTGTGAGAAGAGGGCTTATTGACACATGCAGTCACTGCACAAACACTCTCTCTGCTGTTTACGCATACACATACACAGTCTCCTTTTCCTTAGGGAAACAACTGCCAGGCCTTCTTGCCTCAAAACTGCTGCCTGCACCCAGCAATGCCATGTGACACAAACCTGCTTGCGCAGCACCTACAGCTGAACATAGAGCAAGACAAAAAGCAGCTCCGGGAGCCACATGAGCCGCATTTACATGCATTTATCTGATGATATTTTGTTTCTAGCATGTATAAAACCCAGCTGTGCTTGTTACCTGCTTGGCATGTCTCTTTTCCCATCATCTCAGAGTTCAGCTGAGTTGGCACCTGTATTTTTTGAACAGACAACAAAGAGTCCTGACCAAAGTCAGTCTGTACAAAGACAGTGCTCCTCCCTTTGACTGGAGTCACTCCACAAGGAGCAGGATATTCTTTGTAAGATAAGTGAAGTGACAGAGATAAGTCTTCCTGCCTCTAAGACAGCAGAACACTCAAATACAGAGCACCTTGATTTACTGCTAGATTGGTTTTTGAACTGACAGTGCTGACACAGCAGATTTTCTTTTTAAAATTCTCTTGAACAGGAGCAACCAGAATGTGGCAGAGAATCATGTATAAAGAATAAAACACTTATTTTTTTAAAGAATAAAACACAGGCCAGACTAAGTCTATGCACTGTCTCATAGAGCTATCTGATTTTTTCTTTTTGCTTCAAGATTTACAAGCAGACATCACAACAACAAAGTTTGACATTAAATGACTTCTCCAATTCCCCTTATCTCCTCTTGTACTGAAAAGGCCGTGTCTGTCACACAGCACTTTTCCCTCCCACAGGATTTCCAGAAACCAGCCTGAACAGAAGCTTTAAAGCAGGAGAGCAGTGGCCAGGCAGTAAGCACCCAGATATGCTCACAACACTCCAGCAAAACAGTTCTGCTGCAGGCTCCACAGAGCAGAGGGAGGGAGGACTTTCGTGGCTTGCTGGATTTGGAGAACTTCCTCCTGTATTTGCTTTTTGTCATTAAGTTTCTCTGTGCAACCACCTAAAGCTATTTCATGATTGGCCAAGGCAGAGATTTCATGCAGAGTCTCAGGCAGGTGTTGAATGGCCACAGAGACCTTGGAATACTACTGCATATTAGGAGCAGGGCATGAAGGAAAATATTTTTGCTTGCTTATGGAGTTTTTGAGAATAGCAAAGATTTCTCACTCAGTAAGCTTTTAATTTTTGATAGGAATAAAAATGCTCTGCATTTGTTGACAGGAGTTACCAACTTACTATGAACTATAAAAACCACCTTTGCTCCTAAAATCAGCTGATGATGATAGAGGTGTCTGTTTCATTTGTGCACAATTTGTTCACTGTTGAATATTACATTTTTTCTGGGGGCTGCAGCTGGCAGTGATAAAAACGCCTCTTTGCTTTGCACTCAAGTACTGCAGTTTGGGTCAGACGGATACTCTGGGGAAAGGTGCAAGGTACAGGAATCTCTCCTTTTCCAAGTTGCACAGACTGTTCAATGGATGAGAGGCTGTGGACTGCAGGTGAAACAGGAGGGAGAATGACAAATGCAACATGCAAACAGACCACAGCATAAACAGAAACAGGAATATCCAGGCCCCAGGTGTGAAGGAAAGTCTGACTTTTCTCTGAGGACCCTACATAGCCATGTCAAAATTTTAACAACCCAGAAAGTCACTGGAAGTTGCTGAATGGAGAACAACCTGAGGCAGGAGACCTGTCTTTCACTGACATTCTAAATGAAGTGGAGATGTGTTTCCAAACCATTTCTTTTTATCCAGTCTCAACCAGGAGACCTCAGTAGTTTTATGGCTTTGTATGAAAACAACTTAGGATTTTAGGTTCTCTCCAAATGATACTTGATTTGGGATGCAGTTTGCATCACTGTGAGCACATTTTAAAAGATGCAGGAAGATACACTTCACAGCTCTGGCTGGCACAAGATTTCCTTGACAACTCCTTAAAGAAAGATGGCAGCCAGCACCTGGGTCTCACTGTCAGAGATGTCTGAGACAGCAACTGATTGTTCTTGGTCTTAAACAATGCAAAATGTTCATTTAAGATAATTACCACTAAACATGAGAACGAGGGTAGTTCTGCCAGCCTGGATTGTCCCACACAGAGGGCAGCAGGGTGGAATGAGAAAAAAATATTTAGTCATAGCATTGTGATCTGAGTATTGACAGCAAAGATGGGAAATGAAACGCCTAAATGGAGATCTGGCATGCTAATGCCACAATTCCAGAAATAGGTAAGAAGCTTCAAGGTTGTGAACAAGTTCAATGATGTTCTCATTTCCCATTCTGGCTCTCCAGTGGCTGAATTGAGCTTTAAACCAGGCAAATAACCCTGTGAGACTGACTCTCAGATGAGGCAGCTGGTGACAGACAGCACTGGGGGAGTACAGTCAGGATATTGCTACCAGAGGCAGACAGGATGGCAGGCATCATCCTGAACTTCTTTTTCTTTGGGGTGTGTAGCAGATGTGGAGCTGCTCAGTAGTTATTTAAGAACACCATGCACTAATTTAGTCATCAGAATTTTTTTTTCTACAGCTGTGGTGGTTTCATTCAGTCACAGTCTGTCGGGTCAAGCAGGCAGGAAGGAAAAGCTTGGCAAAGTAAATGACACTTCTTCAAGAGCTAAAAGTCCGTGCCAAAAAGAGGTAGTTCTGGTTTCTTTTCTAGCAGCCTCTAAAACCAGCTCTGACCTAGACAGACAAAGTACACAAATACTTCGGGATGTTAAGAATGAAGATGAGCCCTAACAAAATGAGCCTCATGATCTTAAAACTATGTTTTATTTACTAATAGGAGAAATTAATTATTAAGTAATATTATTTATGCAAACTCTATATTATGTAATTCCCTTCTTCCCCTGATGCTGTACAAGATACTTTATGTCAAACATGCCTTCTTCAAATACAGTATACCATAAAGTGCAGATTCCCCAAAAGAAGAACTGTGAGTAACTAATGGCAGTCAGAAAGATCAAAGGGCAGATCTGATGAAGAGAACTGAAATTCTGCTTTGAGGTATAAAATAGTCACACACAATTGGCTTTCAGCGAGCAATTCCCTGCAATTGAAAGTCGATAACATGTGACTGCAACATCATGCACCCTTAGCATTCCCTAAAACCACGTGTGAAACATGGATGGTTAGGAATAGGAGAGAGTGTGCAGATTCTACTGTGGTGCAATCAACCTGGGCTCATCAGCCAGAGGAATCCTATTGAAAAATCTTTGGTACAGATTAGCACTGTGGTCCCTTCCCATCACTTTTCCAGAGTTCACCTTTCTCTCAGTTGGTGGGAGTGTTAATGTAAGATAAAAACTCATCAGAGCATAAAACAGTAGAGTTATGAAGGCTAACGCACACGATTTCTCTTCATTGAAGTTCCCTTCATTGAAGACAGCACTGTTACAGGTATTCACTCTGAGGTACCAGTAACATCATTTTGTCTTTTGAAAAGTCCCACTGTGTTTCATTTCTTTGCTCACTGTGAACTTCATACTAATGGACTCACAAGAGTCACACAGTCCATAAGATCCAGGTGCAATTTCTCCTTTTAGAGAGATTATGACAAAATGGAAGCAGTCAGTCCTCTCCCTATGATAAGCACTTTTTGACAAGGACTCTTCTCCTTAGACATCATGAACCTGTAACGCTGTATGAAGCCCTACTGAACTCCTTACTTTCCTAGGCTGATCAAAACGCAGCTCTTAGAAGCTTCTTTCTAAAGCCCCAGATAAGAAACTTACTTTAACTAAACTCTCAAAAATGCTAATGGCAATCATTCATTTAGTGCAGAACAAAGTTAAAAAGCAGGGAAAAATGAACATAAATTATCATTACCTGGTTACAATTAGATATTTCCTCTGCAGTGAGGCACTGCTAGGAAGGTGCACAATGTCTGGAGGTAAATCATACACAGAGTTATATCAAAGGTTACAGCCAAATACAGGTGGCAAAAAATGCAATTAGCTGGAACTCCCTAAGCAACAGGGACAATGTTTTCAAAATAGCACAAAATAAATGACCTAAAAATAAGAACCCTTGGCTAAAAAATGTGGTCATTCAAAAAACTACACTGAAGGGTAAAGGAACCAATGCTGGTGTCACTTATCTCCTTTATGTTTAGTTGAGGCAGGCCCTTTAGGAAGTTTTGACATCATAAGGCAAGACAGGAATAATGAACATACCCTTTGTTTTTCCCATCTACTATTTTAATGCAGGTATAGTCTTAATGAAAAGAATATGCATTCTACTATACATGACTTCACTCTGAGTCTGCCATTTAATTCACATTAGGTTTATAAATGTATGCTACAGCAGATTCTAATGGATCTTCTGCCATTACACTTAGATTTTTATTTTAAATCAGCTCCTGCTTTTCAAGGAGTTAGTCCAGTATAAGGCTTGCTTTCTGATAAGGCTTACTTTCTCAGGACAACAGCTGACAAGATGCTATCACACATTGCCCTTTTTTTGGTTAAGTATCACAGGAATTCATGCAATACATATTCTGAGAGAAGACTCACAGATCTCTATCATTTAACTAGGAAAATTCTTTGCTCGTATTCACTCAGGTCTCTATCAGGCTACAGTAGTTTGGTAACTGCTGAATTCTTTTCTGTGTGTTTACTTAGCCTGTCCAGGTAACAGTCCATGGTAACTTTTTCACAGGTGAGATAATAAGATGTCAAATACAAAGTCTGCAGCACCTGAGTGAACAAAGAACATAAAGGAGGCCTTTCTCACATTCCTTCTCCTCCAACAAAGAAGCCGCAGCTTTTGCTTTTTGCTAACTCCCTCCAGCAGCCCAAGACTTGCCACCAATGGCTGTGGGTGAGCACACAGCTGTGGGTTTCAGTTGATGGACACAATGAATGGCTTGGAGTTCATTTGAAATGGAAAAGAAAATAGGGAGCTAATTTTGATAAGACGATGAGTTTAAAGGTCCCGGGAGCAGGAAAAGAATGTCAGCAAAGAGACAGGAATGAGACAAGGAAATTATTATGAATGTTCTGAAAATGAAAATACAAAGCACCTCAGGAAGGGGAAGGTTATGCCAGAGTGAGGACAAGGGAGGAAGCAAGGGAATGCACTGGCAAAAAACACTGGAAAAGACTTCTGAAAAAGCATAGCAAAGGAAAAAAGGTGTAAGTTTACAGCTCTCCTTCTTAGATGAACATTCTATTCCCTCTCTATTAACATTTTCCCATTGGCTGCACAAGAATTCTTGAAGTTCTTTGAGCCTGCCACTATGGCAAAGAGTAGATAGGAGAGAGAATCTCTCAACAAGTGACAGGATCAATGTCACAGCTTATGATCATATTCTAGCAACAGCTTGAAAAAGCCTTTACCATTTCTTTTTTATGACTTGATAAAAACCAAACAAATGAAAACCAGCACCTGTCCTAGGCAGGCAGAACCTACAAATGGCAGCAGCAGCCCATTAAATTTTATGTGGCTGAGAAAATGACCAGAGATGGGGAAAAACCAGGTCATATTCAATTTACCAGTTCACTGGTCTCTAGGTGTCAACACTCCTGATAAGCCAACAACCAGTCTCGCAATCCATTACCTACATCTCTTCAAATTTCTTGCGCTGAAATCTGTAATTAATAGCGTTTGGTTGTTACATTATTTGTTCTGCAGTCACAAGAGCTAATTCATTTCTGTGTTCTAGTTAGCTAGCCTGGGAATGTCTGTATATGTTGATTATCTAATGCTAAGCAATTGAGTTAGTGACATTTAGAGGCACACAAAAGACTCTTGTAATTCAAAAAATCTGATCCTGTAAGTACTTTTAAACAGATGACCTCAATGCAAGCAATTGCACCAGCTCAAAAGAAAACAGAGTAAGAGAAAGCTAGCTGGAAATTCTAACCATTTTGTCATCTTCTCACAGTTCTTGATGTTACTGTAATGCTTCCAGAAATACACCCTGAAAATCAGGCAAGTGTGAACAGGTGTGTGGTGTATTCTAAACCCCTGTCACCATCCTGGTTCCTGAGCTGGAATCCCCAACAGCCCAGACCTTGCAACCTCGGGGCTCACAGGTCGCCCTGAGTTACTCAATTCAGTAGGAACCATTACCAATTTCATTATCCACAGGATCACTCATGCACCAAGCAAACACTCATCCTGCTTTTGGAAATAGCTTTGGTCTTCTCCTGGGGTAGGAACAGCAGGGTATCCTTGACAATGGAGTCAGCCTATGACCACCTGACCACTTCCAGAAACTCTTCCTACCAGCCAGTGACTGCCAGCGCAAATGCCACACCATGCTGTGGATGTAACTCCAAAATCAGTCATGGATGGCAGCACAGTTTGGAATCCAAAAGGGAGGTCTACACTTCAAGGCTGAACACATGCCACTGGGCTGAATATACCTGCAATATGAATTCCATCACCACGGAAACCAGGCACCCTTGAAGCATGAAACTTGTCCGGACATTTACTTGATCTTATAAGCATACACATGTGGATTTCAAGTACAGCAAATTCTGCATTTTGAATTGCTGCTATTCTTTCAGCAGGGGAAAACAACTAAGGATAAACCAGGAAAAATATGAGAACAGAGAGGAAAAAATAGGAGAGAATAATGTTTTGGATTATATAAGTACAAGCAATTTTACTGAGATTTATATCTTACTAAAACAACCAAGTGGAAGCTTAACTGAGAGCCTGAACCTAAAAACTATCAAAGTAGGGTTCATTATATGGATCAGCCAAAAGCTGGGCACATAAATTCTCCTTTTACTTAGGCACCTATTCCAAGCCAATCATTCCACCTCTTTCTGTAGCCAGCCATTCCAAAGGCCACCTCATTATGCCTATGGAGAGCCCCTGCTTCAGGATGGCCCAGGGAGGCACCAAACTCTCAGAGAGCTAAAACCATGCAACAGGAACCTGAGGGTTGTTACTGCTATGGCTCCCCTGATTTCCCACATGACTGCAAGGACACAGCGAAAGCCCTCAGCCAGTCTGAGGCATCTGGGGCAGCCAGATTCTAAAATCTGACTTGCTGATCACCAGACCCAGCCTTTCTCAAAAAATCTTATATTAAAAAATACAGAAAAGGTATTTTGATTAATATTGCTCTTTATAGAGCTCTAGGTCTATGAACCACTGACCATTTTTTAAACAAAATGAGAGTGAAGTTTAATTTATTTATATATGCTTCATTCTGGTTTAACATTAAAAATATTTTACCTTCATCTGATTTAAAAATGAAGAACAAAAAGTGTATGAGAGTCTGAAAAACAATCTCTGCACATATTCTAGGATGTAATCGAATTTCTTGGTTTGTTGTTAGTTCACTTAATCTTAGAAAGGGATATTCATGGAAAAAAATCAACTGGGAGAGGAACATAACTACAGAAGTTCTGAGAAAAATGCAGTTTGTGAAAAAGATGTTTTATGTCTTCTTTACAAGGGAAATGAACCACAAGAAGACAGAAATTTTATATTACACTAGGTTTTTTTTAATACATTGCATGTGAAATAGTTCTGTTAAATGAGGCATTAAAGAAAAGAAAGAGATAATACTTCACTGCCACTCCATCAAAAGCTGATGCATAATTAAAGAAAAGACACAAGACATGAATTTCATAGCAAAAGAAGAAAATAATGCTATGAAAGTCCATAGGCATGTGTGTGAATGTTAGCCAATTTCTCCAGCTAGCTCAAATTTGTATCTGCTCGAATTTGCAGAGCCCTTTTTCTCTACAAATAAAAGCAGAGTTTGAGGCACCTTTCTCTCCTCTTTATTTCCTGTATCTGCTGAATTAAATTGTAATAGATTACTTTAAAAAAAAGTTTAGATTCTCATCAAGCTGTCTGAGTAATCAGTTCTTTTCAAAGCCAAATTATAATGTTATGGCATGAATATTCTGCATATAAGGAGGTCTGTACATCAGCTCTTGGAAAGGCCATTCAGCCCCAGGTTAGGAACAAGCTCTGGGTGACACTGCTCCAGGACTGCCACATCCAGCAAGGGCTGGACACACCTTTCTGGCAGAAGTGGTGGTGTCACACTGTCGTTGTGGGACACAAAAAAATGAATGACTCCAAATATTTTCAGACGGCAAAGAGCATAAAGAAGATTTTGTTGTCTAATTCTTACTACCTTTTATAAGGTGTTCTGATGCAGACTTAACATGATTGGTGAATAGGAACGACACCTCTCTAATACCATTGGTTAAACTAGAGAAACAGAACTAGAAAGGTAAAACATCACCTAGAGAAAACTGTTTTGAGAACGGATCAGTTGTTTACTAAGACTGTTTTGAGAAGAAACTTTCTCAAGATATTTTTCCCCCTCGGGAAAGGTTAGCAGCTGCTAGCAGGCCAAAATCTCTCAGACTCAGAAATATCAGGCCCACACCACACTGCCCCTGCTCGAAGGGGACACGAGGGTCTGAGACGTGTGTGGGCTGCGGAACGTACCTGCAGCACAGTGAAATCCCGGCACAGCCTCCTGGCGCTCGAGTGGCACTGACCAGTGGCACTGACCAGTCCTAATTCAGGCCCTAAGGAATACAAACAAACAGCAGAAACTGCCATCAGCATCCACATTTGCAGTGTTTGAACACAGAAGCCTTTTCCCTGTCACCCAACGATTACCTGCCCCAAAGGGCTCTGTGTCCCAGGCTGTTCCACAGCAGGAAAGGCAGGTGCAGACCTCACCTAGGCTTGCCCAGTGCACCAGTGAGATCTGGGAACAGCAGTGAAGCCTCTGAGAGACAGAAGCGTCCTGCCAAACACCATCTATCCCCTGGCACTGTACGTTGCCATGTATTTTTGTATCATACTCGATAAAGAATTTCTAGCCAATACACCCATCTGTCATGGAAGGGAAAATAATCCCATACAAATAAGACAAGCAAAATATGCTTGCAAAGTAATAATAAATTTGGGGTTCTCTAACTATGACATTTGAAGTTTTATGAATATTTAAACTAAAAATAACTTCTTGCTATGCGTTATCAAGTGAGATTAAATATTTAATGAGCATTTGTTGCACAAAATCATAGGTCTTTCTAAAGATGAAAGCAAATTATACAAAGTTTAAGATATTTTAAAATAGAGATATGTTGAAAGTAGTTATTTAAAAAGAAACCAGTCCTAAATATAAAACTCAGAACTTGAAACAGCCTGGTATGTATTATAATAGGTATTATAATTTTATCCTGACCTAGAAGATGAAAAGCTGTTGCCACAAAATTTATCTGTGGTGACAAACCTTCAGATCCAAAGTTGGAGGTGTTCTCAGACAATGGAGTGGAATGAAAGGCAATGTCTGGGGCCAGGAAAATCTGCTCATGACAGTCACAGAACCAATTTGCTATGGACACCTTTCTTCGTCTGCTGCTGAACATACTGGTCGCTATTTATTTTGGGCCTCAAGCTCCTGGAAATTTAAACAATATGCAACTAATATTTAAATAATTTTAAATAAAAATAATGGAAGACTACTCAGACTGAATTTATGGGGTGAACAGCTAAGATTGCTGTACTTGCTCAAAGTTTTTTTTATTTTAGTAAATTCAAGCTCTAAACCAAAATGCTTTGATTACAGAAGACACACATGAATTGGCAAAAAGCACTTAGGTCTCACCTGTAAAAAGTACTGTGAGCCCAAATAAAGATATTATTTTATCTTCCAAGGAACAATGAACTTGTAGTCAATTCAGAGGTGAAAAATATATACTGAAGGAATATTTTTATATTTGGTAAAGCTATGTATCTTGTAAAATTAAATATCTAAATCCAACTCTTAAATATTGATCTTGTATAAGAACTTAACAATTAATACTAAAATTATACTACATCTGAATGAAACCTCTGTAAATATTTGTACTATCATAAGCCATAAAAAATACATGCCCTGTATTAACTTTGTACAAACTAGTGTGATATTTGCAGGATAATGAGTTCTTCTCAGTGTAAACCACTAAAATGAAGCAGACTAATTCCTCTCTTTTTGGATGCTATACCATACAGAATAGGAGTTGTGGAATACATTTTTACCCTCCTGAAAGTCTCTAAGAATCTCTCATTGCCACTTGCAGTCATTCTCCAGTACAAAGTTAATTAGAAAGTGCTAGCTTATATTTCACTTCTTTTTAAATAAAGAAAATAAATGTTATTTCCTAGGCAGGCCAACACAAAAGAAAATCCTACAGTTAATAGCTATTATAGTGTAACCTGTCAAGGAAACACACTTTCATAATGGCAAACACCCCCTTCTGATATCCATGTGATACAAAGACATCTATATATCATGAATAAACCATGAGAATGTTGATGGAACTACAATGGCTCCAGGGTATCACCAGAAATCCATTCTAGGTAGCTCATGCTACACAAGCTGTATAAATCTGAATGAAAAATCTTGAGTTGACAGCTCATATTCAGATGCAACACCTCATGTTTCAGTTTATATGCCCACTGCCCCTTGTCTTGTTTGGGTGCCACTGAAGAGAATCTGGTCCCATCCTCCTGACATCACCTTTCAGATACTTCTTTGCATTCATAAGATCCCTTCTCATTTGTCTCTTCTCCAGGATAAAAAAGCCCAACTCATTTCTCTTATTTGTGGTTTTACTAAAAAACAAGGTGTGAAGGAAATGTTGAAACTATTTACAGGAAAAAGCCTGACCTGTGCAAAGGGCTGGTGAAAGATATTCAGTACTACCTAAAACCCTTTTGCTAGAATACTCAAAAATCTCCTGAGGGTCTGGGAGTGAAGTGCCTACAGACTGCAAACCATTTGGAAGGAAAAACCTAGACATTTGTTAAAATTAACTGCACAAAGGCCCCTAAATAAAGGGAAGGAAGTCCTCTTCACGCATTTTGAGTTTCCACTTCGACAATAAAGACACACTACACTGTAAAAAAACATTACCGGTTCACCTTGTTGCCATGAAAACTGCACTGGGTAGCTCTGATTATAACAGATAAAGTTAAATTCTACTTGTTTTCACCTGATCTAAGGAGAAGTCTTGCTCTGGCACTCAAAACAATCCATCACTATACTTTCACAAAAATGAGCTTCAAGACTCCTCTGTAAAGCCTGTCACCATTTCCTCACATTATATTCTCAGTGTGAAAAACACAAACCAAAGGAAGTTACTTCAAACATGATACAGGGAAAAGTGAAAGGACAACAGAAAAGGAGAGAATCAATATAATCAAAAACATAGTACAGCATGGTAGTGTCTAGCTTAATAAAAGGCAATTTCCATGGCCTGTTCAATTACTGAGCTTGAGGCACTGGTATCAGTTTTTAATACAGTTAAATCAGTTCAGCAACACAAAATGGATACATAGTCAAAACACAGAAACCTGGCTGGTCCTGCCTTTGCTTTACAGTATCTAACCATGAATGACCTCAGATGAAGGAAATATTCCCGAGCTACCCCCATACTTGCCCAAAAGGCAACCATCCAACACCCAGGGTGGCTGGGTATTCATTTCCTGTTGTAGGAATTCTCTGCCTGGTGCCCAGTCACACCATGACCTGAGTACCTGTTTCACCTTTCTCCTGTGACACACGACAGAATACGGCTATTCCTACACGCTAACTTAAAAAAACCTCCAAAACCCCCAACCCCCAAGTCTCTCTAATCTTTGCAAAGTGAAACTGTGAGCCTTCAACAGGATTCGCGTTCGTGGTGTTAAAAGGCGAAACAAAAAAGTACAGACTCAGCTTTGGCATTTTCTTTCATGAGGCTTGGAAGAGCTCAATATAAATGAAAACTGGTTTTATTTGCAACAGCCACAGAAAAGTTTTGCTCTAAAAACTCGCAGTTGTGTGTGTGTAGGGGTCCGGTCTCTTTGCCTCTCATAGAGTGGATAAAATGCTCAGAATTCAGCTTGCCATCGAGAACTATGGCCTCTGTAATTGCTCTCAAGGTCAATGAGAAAAGGGTAAGTGCTTAAGTGATGGATATATAATTTACATCACCCTGGAGCTACATTAACATGAATTTTCAGCCTGTTTAATGTTTATTCAAATGCTGAAGTTGTGAAAAAATAAAGTTATTGCCTGAGCCTATCTGACGAAAATGTCTGTCTTCAAATACATATACTGCCTTTTTTCTAACCATCAACAGTGAGATTTAGAAGAACTGGATTTCAAAAAAACCAAAATTAAAGTCAGATGTATCACCTTCCCTTTCAAAATATGAACAACGCCAAGGTGCTCCAGGTCAAAAATGAAAAAAAAAAAAGTAGAACCATAAATAGTAACTTTATTTCCTCACAATGTGAGGGTATTTTTTGTGCAATTAGGTGACTATTGTTAACATTTATTGAATTAAGCTGAAACATCTCAATTCCAATACACAGTCTTGCAAAGTTCAGTTTCTGGACTACATCTGTTACCAAAATGCCACTAAAAGAAAGCAGATTTGTTTAGGTTAGCCAGGAATGTGTTCCCAGTGGATTTCAGTTATAAGGATGCATACATAGGTAGTGAAATGATAGATATCTGTGATGAGGAATTTTGACCCAAATGTACTTTATGTACTTTAAATTGCTTTATTTATCATTCCTATTTAACACCTCCTTTAAGCCACTTGGCACAGTTCTGAGACCAAAGTGACCTTTTGCTAAAGAGCAAAATTGATGCATAGTTCATTAATCAAACCAGAAAACACTACTCTTGATGATAGGAGAAATGCAAAAATACCGAATTAACCTTCCTTCTTTGTTTCCCTTCACACCTCTAATAAGAAAGCACATAGAAGTGGAACTATGCTAAGCTTATCCTAAGTGCAGGAAAAGAAGAGGAAGTTACTGCATGTGCCCTTTTTCAACTCACAGTTTTGACCTGAGACAATAAATCAGCCTGTTATTCTGAAGATATTTATTTTACCCTAAGAAACATAACATATTCTCGACACACCAAAGATGACATTACCTTTCTCAGAAAAAGGTATCTTGTCAAGCTCACCAAGGAATCTATTTCATGTACCTGACTACCTGTTAGGAACAAGACTGACTCCTCCTAAATCACTGAAATACCACAGAATTACATACTTGGGAAGATCACATTTTATGCAGCTTTTCTGCAATTCCTGAAACCAAAATTTGGACTCAGTCACTGCCTTGGTTAAAAATACTTGGAAAAACAATGCAAGTACCAAGGGGCATAAGAAGGTGATGTAAAAATTCTGAGAGTGCTGCAATGCCAGCAGACATGGTAGAGGGAAGGCAAAGGCAAATTAAATTGCGGAACAACACTATCAAGCAGATATCATGCCACACTCTGTGTGTACTGTAAGAGAAGTGCAAAGCAAGGACCAATTCAGGAGTGATTGTTCTTTTTAAGGGCATATCACAGAACCTCCAATTTAGAAGGGACCTTTTGAGATCCCCTGCTTAAGCAGGGTCCTCTAAGCCAGGCTACCCACAACCCTGTCAAGTCTCATCCTGACTCTCTCCACAACCTCTCAAGACAGCCTGCTCTGGTTTTTGACTACCCTTGCAAGAACAAACCCCTTTTTCTTGTGTTTATAGGGAATTTCATGCCTTTTTTGCTTCTTGTTTGTCACAGGGCATTACCAAGAAGAAGTACACTACCAAGAAGAGGCTGGCTTCATCTTCGTCTCCTGAATTAACACCTCTGGTATTTATACACATTGGTAAGACCAGAGCCCCTTGAATCCCAAACGTTCCTTAGGCTGAAGAGTCCCAACTCTCAGTCTCTCTCCAGAGGAAAGATACTCCAGTGTCTTAGTCATTTTCACGGGTCCTCACTGGATTCATGCGAGTATGTCCAAGCTTCTCTTGTACTTGAAAGCCCAGGACAGGACCCAGCACTCTAGATGTCATCTCAGCAGGGCTCAACCGGCTGTCCATACTCATCCTAATGCAGACCAAGTTGCTTTGACCTTCCTACTGCAACTGTGTGTTCCTGACCCATGATCAGCTTGGTGACCATCAGGATCCCAAGGTCCTTCTCTGCAGAGCTGCTGATGCACGGGATCGCTCCTTCCCAGGTTTTTATTTCCTCTCACAGAGAGACTAGAAGTTCTTCTCTGCCATATCCCCAGCATGTCCAGGTCCCTCTAGGTGGTAGCACAAGCTCCTAGCACATCAGCCATTCCTCACAGCCTTGTATCATTTACAGACTTGATGAGGGTGTGCACTGTGCCACCATCCAGGTCATTAATGAAGATGTTAATTGGTGCTGGCCACAGTACAGATCCCTGAGGCACCACACCAGCGACTTGTCTCCAGCTGGATTTCTGCCACTCATCACAACTGCCTGGGCCCAGCCATTCTCAAGCCCCCTCGGTGTCCATTTTTCCAGCCCTTACTTCCTTGGCTGGTTTATTACAGGTAGCATTGAAAGCCTTACTGAAGCCAAACTAAGCAGAATACACTGCTCTCATCCACCAAACTAGTCACCTCATTATAGACAGTCATCAGGCATGATTTCCTCTTCATAAAAGCAGGCTGAAAACTTTTAATAATCTTCATGTCCTTTACACCTCTGGAAATCATTTCTAGGATAAGTTATTCCAGGTATTCACATCCTGGGCTGCGGCTGACCAGCCCACAGTTCCCCTTCTTGAAGACATCTGCTTTATCAGTCTTCAGAAACCTATCCTGAATGAAGGAACCTTTCCAAGATAACTGAGATTGGCCTTGCAATCCACCAGCCAGCTCCTACGGAACTCATGGATGCAATCCCTTGAGCCCCATGGATTTACAGATGTCCAGTTTGTTCAAGTGCTCCTGAACCTGATCCTCCTCCACCAAGAGTGAGTCTTTGCTGCTTCATACTTCTCTTTGGGTCTCAGGGAGCTGGGTTTCCTGAAAACCTGTCTTTTTATTAGGGGATCTTAACATATTGACCAAATCCAAAGCACTTCCACATCAAATCCTATTCCCAGCTCCTCCTCACAAAAGACTGCATGTGAATGGCATTATTTTCTCCTGGTACTTCTCTACATGCAGTTGTTTTAAGTTAGGAACGTCTATTGCAGTTCATGACAATAAGATGATGTATAGTAAAAGAAAAATCAATGGAAAATTTACAAGAGAGCAAGTCCCTTGACTGAACTATTCAAAAATAAGACCAAACAAAACTGATTCCAGCTTAAAAAACAAGGCAGAGAAACGTGAAGTTTCACTAGAAAACTTACATTGATTTTAGATAAGCCTTAAAGTAGCCAACTATAATAATTACTTCTAAAAGTGATGAAAGGAAATACTACCCTTCCATATGAAAGGCTTTTGACTATTCTGTAGGTTTCTTCCTTAAGGTGGAATGAAGGCACAAACAGATACAGGGTAATTTAAAGACTAAAAATTAAAACATGAAAAATACCATTGTGGCAAGTCTCATGTGTTGTCCACCAGTAAAAGCACTCTGCCAAACTGGCACAATAAAATCTGTGCCCTTGAGATCAATCCAGTTCAATCAAGCTCATTAATGTAAACATGACAGTAAGCCAAGCCTGTACATAGCTTAATTTCCATGCTGCACTTCTCCCTTCCAATGCGCTGAAGTTGCACCATATTTCATTTGTAAGGTCACTGTGAAAGGGTTTCAGAACAAATGGAACCACATTTCTCAAAAATGTGATTGCAAACCTCTGTGAGAGATGACCTGGGTTTGAGATTTTATGTGGCACCTTTGGCCACTCACACCCAGGACAAAAAGGAGAAAATGAATACACTAGTACAGATGTGGACAATACACAGGAAGAATGAAAGGCTGAGACTCTATTGATACTGCAGATCAGTGCTCTTCCCCAGGTAAGATTCTGACAGTGCCTCTGCACGATCATGACAACACACCTAATAACCTTTGAGAAACCAGAGATTCTGCTATGCCAGAATTTGATTAAGGACAAACTTTGAAATCAGGAATCTTTGTTGCATATGCAAGAAGGCTGCAAATTATATACATGCATCTGAAGCACCAGAAGTGTTCTTTCTCACATGGAAAAATATTGTCTGTTGAGGACAAAAGAAAGTATGAATCCAAAATCTGTGTGCCAGACATGCTGGAAAACTGCATAAATACATGGAGAGAGGATGGGGGAAAAAAAATCAAACTCAAACCCTAAACAAAAAACCCAAACCCACACAGTGACCAGCTGCAACAAACCAACAAATATCTCAATGAGAAGCAACAGCTGGAAATAGTCAGTTCCAGGACCAACTGCAGACAGAAGCAGAGATCCCCAAAATGTAACAAGCCTAGATGGAAGTGACAAGAAAATATGTTCTAAAAAATCAGCATATGGAATGGGACTGTTTTTCAGTGTGCAGAGAACCAAACTAAATAATTTTTATTCTTCTTTTTCCATAAGTCCTAAAGTTGCCCCTTCCTTTCCCAGAATCCAACACTGTGATACTGCAGTTAAGGAAATGAAAGTTTCTTCTTTGCTACAAGTTTCTGTACTCAAATTTTGTGGCAAGTGCTTGCATCTTATCTAAAAAGTTCAGACTTACGTCATCAATCAACATCATATCTACAGAAAAAATACTTTTTCCATCATAAAATAACTTATCTCACACATTTGCTTTCATTTCATATTAACTACCAGGACAAAGAATCAGATACCAGCATTTTCTTGTTTTCTTTACTTTTCATGTCATATTTTTATGAATCTTAAAAACTCCTAAGAAATACCCACCCCGTTATAAGGGGATGGTCTAAACAAACCCAGATTCAAAACCTAGTTACAGCAGCAATTTCTCATGACAATTTTCACAGATTCTCACTATTACTCTGGATTTCTCTTGCAACAAAACCCACCTGCAACACATGCACATCTGATTTTTGCACATCCCTCTTTGGGGAGGGAGAGGAACTCGAAGTTTGGTAATACTAGAAAGATGATTTCCATTTGACATAATGGAAAGATGGTATTGAAGGAAGTCAGAGAGACGTGGGCAGAACAGAATCCCCAAGCAGAGGGCAGTAAGGCTGGAGAAGAAGCACAGGGAATGGCAGATCTTGCCAGTGGCATTAAGTGGGAAAGCCCAAACTAGAAAAGAGCTCAGCTCCAATTAGCTGTGAAGATGCACTTTCGCTCTGCTTGGTCTGTGCATGCCTAGGAAGACTTGTTAACTCCCTGCAGCATGTTTGGACATGTTAATCACTTTGGGATCAAAACAATAATCCTAGCTTTCCTATGCAGTGGTAAAATATAGCATCAATAGGCTTTTCAACTACAATTTACATGGTATGACTCATTAAGTGCTGTTTCAATGCCATTCTTCCATACACATAAAGGGGGGAATAGTGACTCCATTCCAAATTGAAAGAGTGACAGCTATTTAAATGGGGGAGGCCACATACCGACACCAATTTAGTGGTGCTGAACCTGCCCACTCTAGACCTGAATCTGACCCAAAATCCCAAACTGGAAAGGAACAAATAAGCTCTTTGCAAATATCTCTACTTGAAACAGTGAATGTATTAAAGTCAAAATAAGAATCATTAATTCTGATAATAACATTAAGTTAGCTTCACACTTACAGTCTTTTTTTTTTTTAATTGAGGCTTAGAAATCATCCCAAAATAAATACACCATATATTTTCTTCCTCTATGTACATCAGCCTCAATATCCTGTACGTCTTTGATTTCATCTTTAGTCACAGACAATGGAAAGGTTCAACAAAGTAAAGTGACTTGATTGTGGTTTAACCTCAAACCTCTGGCAAAACCTGGACCGCTGAGCTCCCCATCATTTATCTTCTCCAAAAGCTCAGTTATGGTTCCCCCAAGCCTTGCTCAGACCCTGCGAGTTACCAGAAGACACTTAAATTCATGCCAGCCAACCAAAGAAAGTGCAGCATTGTTGTATTTATTAGGTGTACCAGTGCAGCCCCAAGAGGAAGAATTCAGTGTCATCATTCAACTTGTGCTCAACATGACCGACAGCTCCTGCTCCCCAGAGCTCTGACACTCGGCCCATCCAGGGCAAACAGGAGACTCTCTATGTTTCCTACAGCCCCAGTGATGGGGGAACACAACTTGAAAGTCCACCTGCAGGCTATACAGAAGGCTCCTGTCACAGCAGCCCTGAGTTGGGATGACATCAACCACAAACGTGAAACCTCCTCTCTCTGCAGCATGAAAACAACAGATGTACTCGTTATCAAAAGGGGAGAAACCTGCATAGTCTGAAACAAATGTCATATAATTTATTAACATAACAGAGAATCTTAATTTTCAGATGCATTTAAGGCAGAGAAAATAATCAGTTATACATGTAGTTTGATGGCCATTAGCTCAAACACGCTCCAAAACCCACATGGTTGTTCAGTTAAAAAAACCTCACAGCCAATGAGATGCACAGAGTGTGCCAGCATACAGAGAGCCCTGCCTGGAGTGCCCACGTATCCACTGCAGAGAGGACACCTGTCCGTATGATCTGACATCAGATTAGACAAAGACTTTAATTCATCTTAATAAGAATTCCTTCCACCATAGAAGTTGAACTTGTGTTTTGTGATACTGCTCTAATTCGAAAGAGCATAACAGGACATTTCACTGCCTGTAGAGAGACAGCCATTCCAACACCCTCTCCTCTCCAGGAGGTTTTCACAGAGACTCAGGTTCTCAGTGAACCAGAAGTCACATGGGATCTGAAAGCATTAAATCTTTTCTAATTTTCCAACTCATCTATCTCCTTTAACTCCCCTTATTGCTCCAATTATGGTAAATTCAGGATGTGATACACAATTTACCAACTCTTTCAATAAGTCTTAGCAGGTCCACTTCTTAAAAAAAAAAAAAGGCAGGGGGACAGAAGAGCAAATCTTGCTTCTTTTGGTTTCCACACACATTCAGATACGGGTGGATACAAAGCCCTATGCTTCACAGCTGACTTTATAACTTACTTACAGCATTAAGTGATTACAGGCATTCACTTTGCCTGTTATTTCTGTAATTTTCAAACAAAATCTGCTTTTGCCTACAAGCACAGAGCCAGCCTTTACACACAAGTCTCTCAAATGAGGATTCTGTTAACAGAGTCTTTCTGAAACGAGCCTTAAAGACTGCTAAGAAATACTTGCTAAGAGTGTCTCAGAAATGAGTCTCTCTTTGTACTTCAAGAAGAAAAAATTTGTCTTCATGAAATGCAAAGGGAAAGGTAGCAAACGGAGTAGATCCCTAGCAAAGAGGTATTACGATTCTGTACCATTACAGTGGGAAAAAAATAGCTTCATTTATGCAGGAGATTGAGAAGTACAGAGGGGAATTACAGTCTGACAGTGAAAGAAAACAACAGGCTCAACAGAGTTGCTGCAACTCTCCCAAGGAGGAAAGTCAGCACAAGGAACAAGAAATAAAATGGAAAAGCAAAAGTGGAAACACAGGCATCTAGAAAACAACCATGTAAAGAAAAGAGACAAAGGCATCTCAACAGGTATACAGAGGAAAAAGAAAACTGCAAAGGATGCAGAAAAGGTATCCAGGGAATTACATGTGGTGAGCAGAGGTCCTGTGCCAAATATTCATTCAGGATGACAGATAAGCCTGGATGATGCTTATTGTCTCATATGCAAGATTTAAAGCTTTTTTTTTTTTTTTGGGCGGGGGGGGGAACTGAGACAATTCTCACCTGAATGTTTTTATTTCAGAGTAATATTAAAGATTCAACTGACTTTGCTTTTGTCAGTGTACAACATTCCACAATGGAAATAAATGCATCTTGAAAGGACAGCTTTCCAATATCATTAAATAACCTATTAGGGGATGGGGAAAGGCAGAACTTACATTGACACGACTGCACTTTAGTAACATGTGAAGCACATAAACCGTTTGGCTGCAACTACAGAAAACAATTTAGCCACTGGAATTCCATGCTAATTTTCTGCTTTCTTGGAGAAGAGGGGCATGAAAACCTGCTACTGACATAGCAAACACAAAAGAGCATCTGTCAAAATATTGCTTCCTCATCTTAAACTGGCAGGGTTGCAGAGAACGACTCTTCTTTTAACTAAAAATGACAAAAAAAAAAAAAAAATCAATGCTTTCCTAAGTTCTAAGCAGCAAATGTCAGTATTTCTAACTTAGCAATTTCTGTGTACAAAGTGGAGCAAAGACAATCAAATTGATCATCTAGCCATAGTGCAGCTTCTTTGGGCCAGTATCAGCAGTTTTGAGTGATCAAGTGAATGAAACACGTGAACACACATCCTCTTCTTGTCCTGGCTGAAAATGAGACACAAGTCACACACAGCCACCTTACCGAGCACAGGGCAGGACCAAGGGATGTAGGAGACAGTAAATGAGGCAATACCAGTCATTTAGTTTGAGAGCAATGCACAGAAATGTTTGGGCTGGAAATACTAAACATTCATGACTGATAGTAATGTAAATCAGACTGTTACTGAGTACTTTGGCCAATTTTGCAAAAGTAGGAATTAACATTTAATTTTTTTTTAAAGTTACAAAATATGCAGTGATTTCCAGCAGATTCCTGCACTGTTACTGCATAAAATAAACCAAACAACTTGTAGACTGTACCTGGTTTTAAACTTGAGTACAGCTCACACTCTGAAACAAACACAAACAAGCTGAAAAAGCTAGCTCCCCAAACCCATACTGCATGGACTGAGCTTTTCCTGTTTTGCATTACTATTGCAAATCAGGAGTGGGTACCTATCATTATTTAGGGACATTAAATAAAATATACAACTCCAAGAAGCCATTTCACACTAACAAAGTGTCATTTTTCTCGTAAGAAACCTTGGAGTGTAATACTTGGAATGTGACACTGAGATGGGAAGGTTCCAAGCTATTTGCAGAATGTGGGCAGAGACAAGGAACTCTGTTCCTCACAACTCCCTTGGCCCAAAAAGGTCAATTAGACACTTGCTAGTAGGAAAGGCATCCTGTAAATAGAGTCATGGTTTGGTAAGAGACTACAGTTACGCCCGTAGGTTTTGGAAAGCAAAATATTGAAAGTATATATTGGTTTATCAATCCAAAATGAATAAAGCTCTTATTTACTAAACAGGAAAACTAACAGCTCTTTTCCCTTGTTTTATCTTGGGTTTCTGGGGTTTGAGTTTGGTTACCTATTGGTCTTGATTATGCTTTTATACTGTTCGCGATGACTGGTCATCTCCAATACACCATATTCTCTAGTTTTTGAATTTTATGCCAAATTTCAATTAAGAAGTAAAGCAATTTAACACAAGACAAAAGACTTTTTAGTGATCTCAAACTCTTCAGACAAAAACTTTTGTGCAAAACGCAGGCCAACCCAAAACCAAGTGAAATGACTCCTTCAGTTCCATCAGTGTTTTCATCATCAGAACAGTGATTTTATAGACATATTCAGAAAATTAATATAAATAGTCACAAACATCAAAGCAAATTCTCAGTTTTTACTTCGGCAAATGCCAGCTGATTCTTCACGTCATGGTCACCTCGTTGTAATTAGAAATACCTGTGGCAAAGGCCACACTGAATCCCTCAGTGACCGAGCTTTCTCTGTAGGGGAATATACATCGTAATATATTATGTATAATCTGTGTATATGGTGATATGTGTCTGTTTATAACAAGCAATATAAAAAGGATCAAGTAGGATTTGTGATAAGGATTTACGTGTATTTTGTTCTAGTTTAGCACTTTTTCGACACTATGACATCATTGTTCATTCCAAACCTCTTGGTGTAGTTAACCTGATTTATAAGAGTATCACATTCCCACTTGGGCACAAGAGAAACAAAATACTGAACACCACCCCTAACACCCTTCCCAAAGGCACCATCCAGTGTTTCACTGAAGATCTTAAACTCTAATAACACAAAATCCCAGCCATTAAAAACCTTCACACATGAACATATCCACTTACTGTTTCAACAAAAAGCTTCTAACTCAGAGCGGCAGCTCTCCTGAATTAACTGATTCTTTGTTTTACTTTGTCCTCACCTAGGCAATAAGAGATATTAGAACTGAATATAAGGAACATCATTATTAACAGATCGCATTAATTACCTTATTAATGATATTAATTCTGCAAAACAAATAATGCTTAAGACTTTACAACAGACCCAAATGTTCTTTGTGTCAATGGCAGCCAACACATACATATTGCTGCCAGAGTATGAACCTAAAATGAAATTCCCTCTACATAAATGAACAAAATTTCCTTCCCTCAATTTGTTTTTTAGTGGAACAGCTAACATGGCAAACCTGCTGTCTAACCACAACAAAAATTCCAGTGAATCCCTGCATGACTGTTCCAGTAGGTATGCAGCAGAAGAACTGTATCAGCCAAACTTTAAATTAAACCTGAAATGCAAGACATTATAGAAAAAAATCATTTCAGTTTGTACAAAGCATCCAGCATTGAAAGAATATGAAACACAATGTGTCTACTCTCAGCTAAAATACAGAAAAAACATACACTTACTAAATTCACTGCCTGAATTCTCCATGTTTCCACATGGTTTCACCACTGCTGCATTCCCTTTACAGCCAAGAGATGAAAGAAGGAATAGCTGAGTATTCAGACGGCTGCCACAGCCTGTAATTCCATGCACTCGATTATCTGAGTAAAGCCCCATGATCTTATGCAACACTTGTTTCTTGGATTGCATCACACATTTACTTCATGTAAGATTTAGATTATTTTAAGTACAGAATTAATCTTTTCAGATGCAAGTCCGAGCCAGCAGAACAAACGAGCAGGGTGTTTTGGCTGCTGCTCCACTGGGTGGTTTAAGGGATTTACCTCTTCTCTGGAAAGCAGGGAGTTTGTACTGGTGACACCAATAAGAAATATGATCTCTCTGTAGAAAGGTGTAAGACATAGCTGAAGCCATAAATCATTAGCTGTTTTGAAGGCCAAACTCAGAAACCTGCTTTGTTCTCTCTCAGCTTGCCATCAAACATCTATGCTCAGCAGGGACAAAACAGCTCTTCCAACAGGTACTTCTAAATGACCTTTTCCACAGGACTTACTCCAGTGATTTAGGGCAGTCCCTAGATCCTGTAAAATTTTCTCCTTCATCTTTGGATCACTAATTTTTAATTTTTTTACATTCTCTCCACATTCAACACCCCACAAGAGCACTGCAATGACATGACCTCTGTCTCTGCAAAACAAGGCTTAACCACCTCAGCAGAGGCACGACAATATAAATCCTCCTAGGGGAGGGCTGTACTGCCTCTGACAAAGATAAGGCAGTTCTTTCCTTTATTCAGACATTTCCTTTTTGCAAACTTCTTTTAAAAACTTGCTGAGTGTGGACAATCCTCTGGCAATTTCAGTTCATCAGGGACGGACCGAGCTACTCCTTTGCCCATTTGCCACTTCACAAAGCTTCCCAAAAATCCTTGTGCTTCCCACTACCACCCATTACATCTGACTGCAGTTCTGATGCCTCTGGGCTGCACAGGGCCTGGGACAAGCTTTCGAGAAGGCCTTGGGTAGAACTACAGCATCTAACTGGGCACCCCTGGTCAAATCTGGCAATAGTTCAGAGGTTATTAGCCAGGTCATGAAAGACACACGTGGCACAACTAAGTCATTCTCATCTCCTTAGGAAATCCAGCTGAAGCAAAAGTATGTGATACTATTGAAGTTTTTCTCTGCAAAATCTAAGTCTGAAGTCTAACACAACAGCACAGCAATCTTTAGTCTGAAAGTCTGAGAGAGAGCAACCACAAAGTTTCTGTGGTGCATGGAAGGTGGAACATGTTAAAATTCTGGTTTTGTGTGTTTATCAAAGCAGTCAGGAATCATTGACCAAAAAGGTTCTAAATATAAAAGACAAGGTTTAGACAATGGAATGGCTAAAATGAACATATTCGGTGAAAACTTTGCTAGACCAACCCCACTGTGGAAAAGTATGCATTTTGGGCAAAATCACAAATACCTGCATGAATGAAATTCAGAAGTACTAATTAAAAAAAAAAGAAAACAACTGAGTTACTAGTGCCATTTTCTTTGTTCCCCGTTGTGTTCCTTGGTTGACTTGCAGTCCCAGATAGGGTCTGATCCAGTAAATGTTTCCAGATGTAAGGCTTGTATTTAATACTCCACCTAGAAGTAAATCTTATTCCCACTAGTTACTGTTTGTATAACCCTTCAGAGTTCAGCCTTAAAGTAAAAAGTGGGGGGGAAGTAAAAAAAATAAGTCCATATCCATTCAAAAGTTAACAACTTCCTTATTCCCTGTCAAAGAGAAGGGAACACAGACTTGGGCCATCAATCATGATCTGCACCCCTTTTAGTAAGATAAAATTCCCACTGACTTCTCTGGAACATGGGACCTCCCCCAGTCTTTGCCAACCTGACTCAGAACCACCCAGGAAGGCGAGTGTGGGGTAGACAGTGACAATCTCCTGACCCTTCCCACGGCTCTGAGAAATAGCACAGCTTCCCCAGGGCATCACCTACCACTAGAGACGCGTTAACAGGACACAAGGAAGCTGTTGCCCAAAGTCCCACACCACAGACAAAGGGAAGCATGTCCACTGCCTGCAGCACTCTGGCACTGCCCAACACATGGGGCCAGCCTCGGCTGCGTAGGGCACAGCAGATCCCTGCCCACACCATCTGGCAGCCTTGGGGCATCAGCTCAGTGACTGCAGGTGTTCCTATCCCCTCTAACCTTCCTTGAAACTCAGGCCACAAACCCAGCAAGACAGGCCAATGCTAAAAGCTACTGAGAAGAGGAAGAAGAGAGGAAGAGGAGAGGAAGAGGAGAGGAAGAGGAGAGGAAGAGGAGAGGAAGAGGAGAGGAAGAGGAGAGGAAGAGGAGAGGAAGAGGAGAGGAAGAGGAGAGGAAGAGGAGAGGAAGAGGAGACTCCTGCAACCAGGTCTGTGATGCTGACAGCTCTCCTGTGTCCCACTGCATGCCAAGATGAGAAATCAAATGAACCCTTTCCACACTGGCAAGAAGCCATAATGGGATCTCTAAGACACATCTTGCTGCAAAAATAGAAATAACTTCTACTTATATCCAGAAATCCAGTGCCTCTAAGATAGTTTACCTTTCCCAGACAAACACACATAGATATACACACTACAAACTGCCTATAGAAGTATGTTCAGAGATCTTCAGAGAATCTTCTTTGTGTTCTTTGCTGTTCCTTGAAACTGCATAACTGACTTTTTTTGAGCTACATCGTTTTGTCTCAAGGAAAAGAAATCAAGTCTTTCCTCCTACAAATAATTTTAAAGTTGCTTTATTAATGTAAACTTCAGAAATAAGAAAACAAAAAAGTCAAAGTAATAGAACATTCCAGTTTATTAAATAAAATACAGCAGCACCTCTTGGGTGCTGGAAGTGTTCATGCTTCAGCCTGATGCTTTTACAGCAGCCCCGTCATGTGTTAATGATTACATATATTCATTCACTACCAAAAATAGTTTCCTCTAGAATTATGCACAAAGAACATTTGTCCACAGTGAATTTCAAGCTTGGCTAGTCTGCTTGGGTTACAGTTACTCCTAATTTTACAGTGGCAAAAATCCAGAAGTCTACTTTGTGCTAGCAGTTTATCTTTTATGTCAGAATGCATTCTTCAGTAATTCAAAAGTTGGGAAAGTAGCAGCACCTAAAAGCTGAGATCTTTACTGGTGGAGTTATCACAATACACAGATTGCCATAACAAAATCGCAATTATTTTATCTGGAAAAGCATTTCTCTCCTTCACCCCCTCCTGCTTCTCCTCTAATTTTGGTCTCCTGGGGAAACCACAAGTAGGATCTTCCTGATCACTTTCACATGCCTTAAGGAATCAGGACATGCTATCAAGACTGAAACACTCGCAAGCTTAGTTTACAAGTTACAAAACCAGTAGAAAAGGAAACATCCAACAAAAAATTATGTATATTTTTAGTATGTCCACTGTCCTATAACATATGAGTGCTGGAGTGGCAGGGGAAAGTTGCTGCACATTTTTCCAAGTACAGACATGTATTACTTAAAGTGTAAAACATTTTACATATATTTTAAAAGTAAGCCACATAGAAGCCGCTTGAAGATTTCTCCTGTGCTGCTTTGAAGCCATCTATGCTCCCCCTCCCCCCTCCTTTTTCTTGGATTCAGAGAAAAATTGCTCCATTCCTGCTTGGAATCCAAAGAAGAACAGGAAGTAACGTCTGAGCTCCATAGAGATTCATTTTTATTTGCTTACAGGACGTGGCGGATTCAAAAACTGGCTTCATTTTCCAGTATCCTTAAAGGACCTGACTTTTTTTTTTTTTCTTTTTGGCAGGGAGCAGGGTTGGAACTTCAAGTTCAGCCAAAATAGACAATAAAACAGTAAGAAGGCACAATGCCAAAAATGCAAAGGCAGCAGCGTCCAGAGCATAATTCCACCCTTTTTTCTCTCTCCCCCTCACCAATGATTTACAGAGGAAAACGTAAAAAACAGAAAACCTTCTTTGTCCTAGAATGAACTCATATTTTAACAGCCTACTAACATCTCAGACCCACTGGAGGCAAGCTAAAGAATGATATTGCTCATTTAAGATGACAGATTTTTTTTTAAAATCCATATGTTTTATTGTTATGTTCTTTTGAATATTCTACTTTGTTCTCCTTCTTGGGAGAAAACATTTGTATGAAGTAACAACATGTGGAATCTCTCACACAACACAATATGAAATTTGGTTCAAGTGTAGCCTCTTTTTTTTTTTTTCTCCTAGTTCATGATACGCATTTTTAGACATTATTCTCACTAGCAGTATGCCTGTGTTAGCTTCTAAGCCCAAACAGTTGCAATTAATTAAAAAAATCTCATTTGCTGTGGCAAAAATTTTTCTTTTTTATTTTTAGGGAGGGTCTAAGCTGCAAATAACGCTACAAAAATTATGTGCAACGACCAACAAATAAGTAAAGCTTCTTTGTGAGGATATGTGCAAATGTTTCCTCACGTTTTCAACAGGAAACTAGGCAGGATGAGTCTGGGGGAAGGTCTGGAAACTGTATAGCAAAATTGGAGGGAAAGACCAAAATAGATTTTAAAGAGGATATTGTCTTCCTTACTGCATTAATCGTTGTTTGGAATTAGAAGCTAACTATTCAGTGTTTCCTTTCCTTCGTATAAAATTGAACCTATATAATTCGCAGAAAATATCCAGAAGCCACACAACGCCTTCTATTTATTAACAGGAGTCAAAGAACTACCTCTGTGGAAGCTTGTGTCTAACTTGGAAACCTAAAAATGGCAGGGTAGAGGCCAGTTCCTTTAAGTAAGAAGTGCAAAGTGCACCTGAAAAATATTAACTTTTTCCTTCTAAAGGGAGGAAAGAAAAAAATAACTACAACGCGTGCATTAAAAACAATTAAACTGCTAGTTGAAGATAAAAGGGTAGATTTTCTGGCAGGGTGCAAAGTATTTTTGCAAAACTTTGGTGAGCAAAAACACTAGAAATGTGTGTGACTATAAGGAAAAAGACAGAAAAGCCCATCAAGTCACCGAGAATTTAAACAGATGGTGTTCTGAGGAACTGAGGTATGAGATCACTTTTAAACAGGTAAGGCAAAATGGCACAGCAAACAGAGCTAGGGAAAACACAGCTCTTCCAGCGGGATTAGTAGGGGTACAGTACAACGGGCAATGGGAGGTAAAAGGGAGAAAAACCCAACCTGTGAGTTAAGTTTCACGGCTGTGGCATTTCAGGTTGCCCCACTCAGAGAAGAAAACGCAGCAGGTACAGGAAGTTTAAAGACAAAACAGATGGCATCTGCACAAACTTCTGCTGATCCTGGAAACTTTGAAAAAGGCCAAACAAAACAAAACCCCACAAAAACGTCACATCCCATGCAGACAATCAGGAAGATAGACCCAGAAAGGACGAAACCATAGGCTGCTGCAGATTCTTTACCAAATCCCTGCAATTTTAAAATGATGAATGATAGCTTGCCTATTTGAACGCTCCAGTAAACAAGTATTTGCATGAGAGATGGGTCTTGCTTACTGTCATGTCAAAAACCACATGCCATTAGTGCAGCAAAGACCACACAGCATTCTGGATTAAAGTGGCTTTCTAAATGAAAAAAAAAAAAAAAAAAAGGAAAAATCCCCCCAACGGATGATAACAATATAGGTGCTAAAAATATATCCGCTAGGATGCCCATGTTTCTAGAGGAAAAATTAGGGTTTTGATTATGGACGGTCTGGACAGAAAGCTCAACTTCATCTGAATCACTGTCTCTTGTGCAAATTCAATTTTCAGTCCATTTTGTATCCATCCTATACAAGAAGCTTTCTGGCTGGCTGAAGAGACCTGTATGGGTGTCTTAGGAAAACGCATTAGCAGCACAATTCCCAACTGCTCCAGCACCTCTGCCTGGCTGGGTGCTGTGACACCTGGACACCTCTCTGGCTCAGTGCTGCACTGACCAACATGCACTGATTTGAGGCAATTCCCAGCTGTTTTGCATCCATTTGTCTCCAATCACAAGGCTGACCCCTTGTACCAATGAGAGCACATAAGAGCAGTTTATATTTTCAAGCCCTTTCTGTGTGAGTTTTTTTTTAATTGTCAACTTATATCCCAAACTTCACTTAAAACTGAACTCCACTTTACCCCACGGCTGAATAGGTCAGCCTGCAGTTCTAGCCTGAAGTCATACACCAGAAATAACAACCACCATTTGTACAACAGAATTAGTGTGACTCCTCAGGACATTACAAACCCAGCACAGCAGATGCACTGGGGCATTTTAGAGTGGAACAATGTTCTTGCAATATGCCCCAATGACATCAATATCTTTTGGGTCTGTAAATGCAAATGATGATTACATCCAAAGAACCTGGAGATGGGTGCTCAAAGTCAAGGCTGTCTGTAGCTCGGGTTTGGTGTTGATTGCAGGTGAGGTGGGGGACAGTGCTTGGCTTAGGTTTTTTTTTCTTTTTCTTTGTTTTGCTGATTTCTTATGTATGTACAAACTCAAGTGAGAAAGACAGCACACTGGAATCTGCCCATTGCTTCTGCAGTGACATCAGGTGAAAGGGCTCATCTAAATCCCAAGGGCAGCAAAGTACAAAGAGAGCTGATTTTAGAGCTGAATAATTTTCACTCTAACAGGAATTACTCAGCATTATCAGAGATCCTGTGTGTGTTTATTTACTGGTACCATGTCCTCTGTTAACAACTCAAGAAGAAAAAAAAGCCCATCCCCACCTGCTCTTTCTGAGCCTCAGGAACAAACTGTTCGAACGACAGTGGAATGGTTAAGTGGCCTAGTGGGCCTACAACCAAGAAAGAGAGCTAAGACCAGAGGAACGGGAACCAAGCCAATTGTCTAGACAGCAGGCAAAAAAACATGCCGGCTAAATTTAATCAGCTGCCTCCTTTACTTTGTAAAGTGAATGGGTAGATTAGAGACAGGGTGACACATAATTTGTGATTGAAATTGCTTGTTTCATCATAATTTAAAAAGAGATGAACTTATCCCCGTTCTGTATCCATCATTCTTATATGTACACATAAACCAAGAGTAATCTTCACAACAAACTGCAACTGGTGAAAGCCTCCAGCTTCTGCAGTGGCTCTGCGCTCTCTGTATCTTTATAGCTTCTTTTGCTGATCCCCTCACTTGCCTTTACAAGAGAAAAAAAAGCCCTTTTTCAAGCTACCATAAGTTTTCTGCTCTTCACAGAGGGTCTTTCAAGATTCAGACTGGCAGCTTCTTTCTTGAGAAGGGGCAAAGTTGGCAAAGGACAAATAACATGATTTATAACATCTACTGACTAAGATCCATTGGCCAGACTGTGGTACAGAACAGCTGGCAGGACAGTGAACAGTAGATCTTATTAGAAGTCTGCTATTTAAACCCAGTAACTATATCCAAAATTTGATCCAAATCCCTTAGAGGAAACATAGTGAAATTCTAAAACATTAAGGGAGGTGGGGTCAGGCATGGGGAGAAATCTTCCTTTGGTGGCATAGATGTCTGTAAGTCTTAACACCCAATTTAACCTTGCTCTAAAATTTACGGCTGAATTTGTGATTACAGACCTCATGCAGTACATCACCAGGGGGATAGAAAACAGAAAAAAAGGAACATTAGAAACATTCACAGCTAAAGCAGAAAACTATCAATCCCAAAATGGTGTTAATGTAATTTCTTAAATTGCACCTCTCACCACCATTTCTGTCTTAAATGACCGAGATTTGAGAAAAAGCAAAATGAGTTGGTAAGATTATCTCTAGTCACTTTTAATCTGTAACACAGCCAGTGAAAATCCCAGTGGAAATTTTAATCAACATCTGAATATTAACCAATACTGTTGTTTGAAGTTTCAGCTCCTCACATACTTTGATTATGTCGTTTATGGCAGCAAAAATAACTCTCAAGCAATTGCAGACAGAATTGACAAAGTTTTGCTTGAATGCACTTTAAAAAGTATTCAAATGAAATATTTAATGCTGAAATAGTCGACCTTGTGAAAGTAATAACTCTCTTTGATTTGGGTTTTGGTTTTTTTTTAAGAAAAGGCCGATTTACATTATATTACTTTCTAAGGTTGAAGGAAAATAGTGTATTATGACCCTTTTTAAAAACAGAGAATGGTTGCAATGAACATCCAGTGTGAGGATACTGTAAAAAGTTAAAAGCTTTACACTTCTTTTAATCTAAAACAAAATCACTAAAATATATGTAGAATAAATTTAAAATATATTTAGATTAAAAAGAGTAAACCCATGGAAATTCTGGGCAGTGCTTTCTGAGACACCCCAGTGAGTTACAACAAGCTCATTCATTCCAACAGCAATAGCTAAAATGCAGAATATACACAGAAAACATATTCAAAGTTCATAATCACAAGCATTGATGTTAAAAAATCCCATCTCCTGCCCTTAGACTCAGAGAACATATACACATCATAAAATTCACACTGCAGTTCAAATAACCCCTATTTCACATAATGTCAGAAGTGACAGACCAAGTTATTTATAGGCTTTTGATCATGTCTGTAAAAACCAAACAAACTCCAAAAAAATTGCATCTGATTTACAGATAATCATGATCAAAGAGATTATATTTAAGTGAACAGCTATGATCACAGCAGGTTCCCATAATCACCTCACAGTATAAAATACTGAAAAATAAACACTTTCCTGCTCACCAAAGGAAAGCATGGATATAATTTGTTAAATCAACATATTACCTCTTAAAAATGTCTGCTAACACATAACTACAATATGCTGATAACAACAAACGCATATATCTCTTCTTTACAGATACACAGAAACACACACACTTTAATTTTTTTAATAGGTGCCACTATTTAAAGGGGAAAAAAACCTGAGAAGAATCAGCAAGTGAACCTATATGGAACCAATAAACTACTGCTGGGTTCACCTACAAAATACAACACTGCAGATGATTTTCAGTCAATTTGCAAGCTTTCTATTATCTTCTACATCAGAGTTGCCTGGGGTTCCATGCACCTGCATGAAAGCATACCAGCACAGGAGAGAACAGCACTAGAAGCAAGACAGGCTTACTGTAAAAAACTAAAAAAAAAAATAAACTTAAAAAAAAAAAATCCCTTATTTCCACTAGGCAAGATCTTGTGCCCTGCAGAGCGTCACCTCTCAGAAACAGAAAATGGTGGGTAAACCAAACCACTACAGGGCACAGACAGTCGGGGCTTTATTTCAGCCCATATTCCAAGCATATGGGAACTAAAACACAGCCCTCAAAGAGGAGGAATTCAGCCTCTCTTTACTGCCTTAGATATAGAGAGGAACAGGCAGAAGGCACATGCTGTGAGCCCTTAAACTGTGAAACAAGATGAAGATGGAACACAAAATTCGTTACATTCATGAGAGAGAAAACACCTAGTCTAGCAACTTTCTGATACCCACAAATGCATACAATGGAGCAAATGCTAAAAAATACAAGGAAGAGGATATAAAGCAATATAAGAACCCTGGTATAGCAAACTGGTTTGTATTTGATTCCAGGATTAAAAGTTAAATGAACAGACACATCCTGGCAAAAGGCCAGCTCCTAACAGAACACAAACCTCGTAGGATTTGAGTTCTGGTTTTGATTTCAAACCCATGGACTTCAAGTGGATTTGAAATCACGCAAAACATGCTCACCCATTGCTATTCATAACAGGAAAGCCAAACAAGCTCTTATGGGGGCACAGATCACCCTGTGGCTCCCCACCCTGAAGCTGGCAGAGCAGAGTTTGTGCATCCCGCTTGGAGACGGCACAAAAGAAGCGACCTGCAGCTGGCAGTGCCCTCCTGGGACTGCTGAGAGACCCAAAAGCTCTCTTTTGTCTGGGCTTTGCTGCTGCTGTTGTTGCTAAGTTTACAAGAAAAGGTTTCTATTCAGGGAAGCAAAGGGACTGGGAAACCTCCTGCAGCATTTCAATGGCCTGGCTGGAGCTGTACCCACACACAGCAGTGATGTTACAGTGCCAACGGGCCAAAGAAACAGGAGAAAAACCTCCAGAGATCAGCAGAAACTCTTTAGAGGCAGCCAGGTGTAACTGGGAAAGAGGAATAGCATTCGAGGCACACTGACACTTCTTTTTCACACCTGCAAAGCTGCTGTGTCTGCCATCCCACTTGCTTTTTCTGGTCTCAGGCACACAGCAGAAATTATTATTTTTTTTTAATATGTAAAATTTCATTTATGTTTGGAAATCTGGAACAGACTTCCAAACTGAATGGCAAGCACCCCACTAGCTTTGACTCTGACACTTGTGCAAGTGTTCTTCTGTGAGATAACTCACCCTTCACCTAAAAGGGCATATCCTAATCCTAAGAGAATGTGTTACCATCACACTTGACTTGGAATTAATTAACCATGGAAAGGAGACAGGACGAAGATATGGCTGCAGTTGGAACATGCTACAGCCCAGTGCTCCATGTCATCCCTACCTGGCCTCTTGGTATTGGACTCAGGAATACTTTGGAGGTTTAGGCTGGATATCAGGGAAAGGTTCTCCCCCCCTAGAGGGTGTCAGGCATGTAACGAGGGAATGGTCACGGCCCCAAGGCTGCCAGAGCTCCGGGAGAGTTTGGACAACGCTCTCAGAGATGCACAGGGTGGGATGGAGGGGTGTCTGTGCAGGGCCAGGGGTTGGACTGGCTGCTCCTGGGGGGTCCCTCAGGGTTCTGTGAACACTGCACCCCTCGGGAATAGCTGGTGCTCCAAACGAGTAAAGCAACAGCGCAGACCGGCTCCTGCCGTCAGCAGGGAATACCACAACTGTTAATGACAAAGAGGAGCAAGAAACTCATTCTTCAGCTTTTTCTCCTTTCCAGCAAGTTCAGTCAGAGCAAATTCTTTGGCAAAAAAAGGTAACAAAAAGATCCAAGAAATCAAACATAAATCTGGTAATCTGCCGAGAGGGGAAGAGCGGAGGGAAGAAAACTGGCAGGCTTTATTATTAAGCACACTTCGTGTTATCCAACAGATCCAAGAGTAACATACAGCAACTGGACTCTGTACAAGAAATCTACTATACTGCCTGCTCTCAAGTTAAGTATATTGCTGATTTCAGAAATATCAGAAAGCCTAATTCTGGATGCCTCAGGAATAAACAAGAATAAATTTGTATTCTATTATGCTTGAGACAGATCAAGGCAAAATTTTTCCATGAAAGCTGTTCCTCAGCAATGAACCAGGTTTTCAATAAGGCCTTTTTTTTCTTTTTGTGAAAAGTATCTGCTTTTGGATGCTTTCCTGAGATGCAATCCAGCTAGGAAACTGGGACCCTGGAGCAAGTAAGCTTATTTTTATAATGAAAACCTGAAGTCCTCAGTTTTTCATTTTAAAGCTGTAATTCTCTTTGGTGGGAACCTTTTTCTGGTGACACCTCTTTTTTGGGGGCATTTCCATGAAGGGAATCTCTTTAGATTCCACAATACTGGTAACATTTTAGATTTTAGAGGAGTAAACCACTATTTTTTGCAGTTTTAGTTTTCCTTTAAGTAGAACTTGAAGGAAAATACTGATCACATGAGATAACAGTCTATTCTGACCTTGATCAGAGCTAGGGATCCTTAGGACTTGTAGACCTACAGCAGTAGTCACAGACCTTCCTGTTTGAATAGATGATATTAAAAATAAAAAATAAATGTTAATACGGCTTAATTGCTCCACTTCTAAAGTCAAGAAAATCTTAAATTAAGGCCTTCTAGCCTGAAAGGCTTCTTTATGTAATTTTTAAAAGCCTACTTTTCACTATTTCATCAGGGAACAAGTGCTCCCAGACAGAAACCACAGTAGCAATCTATAATCAAGGCTACGTGTTTATGGAAAAAGTGATAAATCCCTGAAAAAAACCTAAATATAACTGAAGTCTTCCACAAACACTTTTGTAGCAAAATTAGTAAAATAACTTAGAATCAAATGGCTTTAGACTTGATTTAAAAAAATATCAGTGCCTAGGAAATCTGCATCCAAAAGTTTTATTTCCTTTTAAATCTTTTTACATAAACACAGCAAGATTCAATGCTAAGTATAAAGCAGGCCATGTTAAATTCAACAAAAAGTTTTTAAAGCAATGGTTACCTATTTTTCTACATTTTTAGTGTCCTTAAGGCTGTCCTTAAATGTGAGAGAGTCAGGATAATTACAAATATTAAATTCATATTCTCCTTTGGAGAATATTTTCAAGGCACTGATCATTAGATTCTTAAGATGAAATTAAGAACTACATTAATAATAAGCAATTTCTATCTGTTACACATAATTTCTCTTTATACACAGAGAGCGTAAAGATTTTTCTTTTTCTTTCTCCCTTCCCCAAACTTATAAATCAGCAAGTGTGGTCACAGTAACAAGTGCAAAACAGTGACTGAACCTGTGCAATGTGCCTGATATTTGGATTAGAGCATTAATTCTGCTAGTTAGCCATAAGCAGTGCACTCTTTTAAGACACTTTTCATATTGAGTCAATAGTTTTGTACTATTCTATATAGTCACAATGCCTTGAGTGGATTTCTTTTAGGACTGCAATCTTATTCTGTGAGACAGCACTGAGTAATTTCAAAAGAACTCATACCATCAGGTCTGTTTGGCTGTGCTACAGAAATCAGAACCTAGAGCGCCAGGGAGTACGACCTATTCAGGGTCATATGCGTTACGTATAATTAAAAATGGATAACGACACCGCCTCCATAGACAGGAAACTTTTCCAAATGCCTTTTCTGTCCCACCAAACCCATCTGTGAGTTTCCAAATTTGCAGTTGAATACTAACAGGGATGCATGAGCAACTCACTTCTAGTGGAAGAAAAATAATTAAGCATCTTTTTGACTCCATACCTACTAATGAAGGTGAATGCCATCCTGCACAGCAGAGGATTCCTTTAAGGCGTCACTTCTGCATCATAAAACATGTATCCAACTAAAACTGTGCAGAAGCTGGAGAATTACAAGACCAGGTAGCAACTCTGTTTCATACCTCATAAAAGTATCAAACATTCTAGCAAAACCTACAAAGACCTAATATCTTCCCGCAGGAAAAAACCCAAATTTTCAGTCTGCTCAACCTCTGATATTTTTCATACAGCACTAATCTTAGGGGAACAACAAGAGGAATTTAAATTTGAACAATACAGAAGTCAAATGAGAGAGCAAAACATTCAGTTTTGTAACTGATGGTCATTCCAATAGGAAAAATAACCATATTATTTTCCTTTCATTTATTTTAGGAGACGTACAACAAACACATTGCAAACCTCACTCCTGGAGAAGCAAAAAATTAGGACTGACATACAAATAAATACTTCATAGGGAAAGAGTTGGGTGCAGGGAAATGACCAACACACAGCTCAGAAAGCAAAGCCATTAAATCCAGCTTACAAGTATCATGTGTCTGGAATTGAAAGTATAGCATTTCAGCATGTTTTTTACTAAAGAGAAAAAAAAAATCTCTCAACTCTCCCTCACTTTTCCAGACATTTAAAAAATATACCATATAAGACATTGAGAACACTACAGTGCGCTGTTGGAACTGCAATGTGTGCAGTTTGTGGTGAAAGCCTGTGCCACATTTAGTAGAGGCCACTCCAAGGGTCTCACATTTCCCTGCCTTTGTCCTTCACACTTCACTATCACAGGGAAATGGACAAACAAGTTTATATGCAGACATTATTCCACATAGCTACAGCGCATGTTTTGATGCAGCATTTGGTGCCCAGCACAGGCTCCTGAAAGATATTCTTGCCAGCCCCAGGAACTTCGGTGTATCCATTTCATTAATTATTCTACCAACTTGTGGGTAGACACCAGCTAAAGAAAACACCGTTCTAGCTTTCCTTACATGCCAGCAAAATAAGTAACAGTGCTATCTGCTACTTCAGCATCTTGAAATTGTTCTAACACTTCTGAAAGGTTACAGAATGAGAGCAAAACCAGAGAAGCTGTATTTCAGTATTCACAGTGTATTCCTAAGAAGCCAACACAGCCTCAGCTTCCATATCCATTTCAACACTTCAACACTTCTGTGCTTCCAAAGCAAAAAAGGCGCCTGGGAATGGAGTAGCTGTACCTACTTTATCTCTCTTCATGTGCTTCTCCCCAGCATCACCAGAAGGGTGTAGATAACTCCATTTCTGTCCAAGCTATGCAAGCACAGGGCAGCCTTCACTCTTGGCACTGTATTCAAGGCGGATGTTTTTATAACCTCCATAAGCTTCACTTCTCCAAGGTGAAAAATGTTATATAAATAAGACAACTGAGAGCTGGATTACAGCAGAACTTTATCAGTATATATTACATAGCAATTATTCATTGTCAGGTATGACATTCCTACTGAAAGGATTTTAAAATTTAATTTAAAGGTATTTTAGCAAATGAGAGGAGTCAAAACACTAAAACTGGAGTCAAGTTCCACTGAGAAGGATGGGGCAAAGACTGGTGGATACATGGTATACAATGAAAGCAACTACTTAAAACTCATCAGAGTGGCAATTCCAAAATACTTAGAATTTTTCATGTCTGAACCCTGAAACTTCAGAACATCTTCTTCTAGCGTACTGTGTGGGAACCAAGCAGTGTTATTTGTATCTGCACACAGAGGGGCTGAGCTAATAATGATGCAACGCCATGGCCACACATAGGTTCCAGATTGCCAAGTCTTGCTTGCTGAGCTAGCTCCTGAAAAGTGTCAATGCATTCCTACCCATGTTTAAATTCCACTTTCAGGATCATTCTGTTGTTGCACAAGAAAACCAGTGATAAATTAACACATGACAGGATTCAGGCTTAAATACACATTAAAATACCATTCACTATCAAAGTATTGCAAAAGAGGGACACTGTGAGTCTTCATCATGGTAAGACTCAGCAAACTATGTCTGTCTTTTAAAATGTTGTACTGAAAACATTTAGGCTCGCCAAGACAAGTTTGATTCAACCAGGCTGGAGCAGGCACCCAGAAGTTGTGTTTGCAGAGTACAAGGCTAGGGGCCTTCAGCAAAGTTAAACCCAAAGCAAACTAGAACAAAACTGACAGGGAGGTCAATCGGTGAGCACAGAACTCCAAACAGGTGTGGCCAAGCGCATGCTTGACTGTGGCCTATGTCACAAAGGTGAGCTCCATTGGGAGAGCCTTCCTTTCCACCATCATGGAAAATGTTTAGTGGAAACTCCGTGTATTTTAAAAGAAACCTTTTACATTTGTCCCAGTACAAAAACTGGTGTCCAGCTGCATTCTGAACAAAGGTTCGGACACGTACTGCGCAGAAGAATCAACACTTGCCTGATTTTCCTTCATTTATTAGAAGAAACTCTCGTTCTTAATGCAAAGACAGACACTTTCTTTCGAACTAAACAAAGGGAGGCATCTAACCATACACAGACCAGCAAACCAGCAGCTGGACCTTTGAGGCACATGTCATTGTCTCAGCCTACTCCAAGCCCGCGCTGATGTCACAGGCTGCCAGCAGGTACCGGTGACAGTGACAGGAGGCAGACTGCTGCTGCGCCGTGCTTACAAACACACAGCACTAGGTGACTTCCTTTTAGTTACAAGCCAACTGATATTCAGTAGTGACAGCTTTTCTCTCCTTAGTTTCTCTGTATTATGTTAAAATACCAGCACATTATATTACGGAATAAAAGGAGAAACAACTACGTGAGCTGTTTGCCTTTTGAAATTTAATTTATAAGTTAGAAGTTTCCTTCTTCCCCTGTCACTTTCAAGTATCTTGGACAAAAAATTAAGGTTTATTTTACTAGAAGTATTAGAAGACTGGAATTGAGAATTGTTTAGAAAAAGAATCCTTCAATCTTCCACAGTTTCACACATCTTCTCCCTACCCTAGCAGAAATAACTTATGTTAATTGTAATACACTTCACCAAATTTGCAAAGAAATGGACTTGTGAATCAATTATTTTATGAAAGACAAACTATTCTTTGGTAGAATTATAGCAACAAGCCACAGTGGAGGTTCTGGTAATGCTGCTATCTGACTATAAATAACTTTTTCTAAAAAAGAAAGGACACAAACCAACCAGTGTTTCTCTTACTTGAGCTGCACCTCTCAATGAACTAACAGGAAGATTCAAAGGGTGGGAGTCATAAACAGGTAGCGGAAAACTTAATTAAAATATTAAGCTATTAAAAAATAACAAGAAAAACAATAAAACCGAAGGGCCCTGATTTACAGCTGGAAGTGGCTCATTTCCTCCAGGGGAGTCAGCAGCAGCTGTAATTACCTGCTGCGTGGATTTTCTCCATCTGGGGAACTACCACACCCTTCAGCTGCTGGAGGCACTCTGCTGCTCCTGGCCAATGCACACGGGGTATTCACACCTACAGCCGAGCACCGTGGCTGATTTTCATGCCCTTGCACACTCAGCACCCCGAGGAACTTAGCTACTGCCACCAATTAAAGCTGTACAGAAGTAACTTTTTACTTAGGAAATGCATAAAAAGAGAAGGGTAAGCCCAAACAGTGCTCACATTTGCAAGAAGTCTGAGAAACACTCATCTACCCTATCCACTACTTCATCAGCAAAGATCTATGTTAATTCAGACAATTCAAGAGGCCTGACACGAGGGCCATGCAATTTTTCAAAGTTTATAAAGAACTTTCCTACCTAGACATAACAGAGGCATAAAGTCAGGGCCAGAAATCACACAGATATGCAAACACTAATTTCAAACACTAGTTACAGAAGACTTAGGTTTCAAACTGATTTACTTCATTCTACCCTGACCTAGTGAAAACATCACGTCTCCTTCCTCGGGTCATGGTTGTTCCCAAGTAAACATCCAAATCCCAAAGGTGGTATAACACAGCCACACAGTAGGCTCATGGGGCACTCCTGGAAGATTTCCCTAAGGCACACAGGTCACAGGATTATAAAAATCATTAAGCATCTGAAAATGTGCTCTCCATCCATACTAAAATCTGGCTTAGTTTACTGAAATGGAAGAAAGGTTCTGGCTGGCTGTGCCAGGTTTCCCAGGCAGAGCAGTACAGTTTCAGGTGTCTGGTTATGTCAGGGGGAATCCTTCCCACTGGTAAATGAAAATACCCCACCTTAACAGAATAAAAGTATATGTAGCAGTAAGCACCTTCTGGGGGAGTGGGTGGGTTTATGCTGTGTAGTTACACTGTAGGTCCTTTTTTCATGCTGAATTTATCAAGGTTTCACTCTATGCAGAGGTAGATTCTTCCTCCTCTCTGCCCACCACAACACTCAGCAGGAAGTTACTTATCTTCCTTAAGACTCACATTTACTCTGTAAAAAAAAATTAAATATGGATTTCTGATGCAGAATATGAAGTTAACTGTACTCTCTGATTAGCCTATATTTTATTCCCCAGCTCTTCTGCAAGCAATTTTCTCCCAATCCCACCCCTATCTTGCATTCTTGGGGAAAAAAAAAAAAGAAGAAGAAAAGAAAAAGAAAAAAAAAAAAACCACCAAAAAACCCCACCAAACCTTTTTTGGGGAATCTCAACGATGTAGTGGGAAAAGACATACAGCATACTCTGTGTATTTGGATTTTGTTTTTTTTCTATCAACGAGGAAACACAGTCTGATGATTTCCACTTCTGCTGTGAACTTTACTTTCCTTATACATTGGAAACCAGAGCATTTAAAAGTAAGCATCAGCCATGATGATGAAAATTCTGAAAGTCTAGTCAAAAGAATAACGACCAGGTGAGTTTATTTTTAAAAACCACTAGTTATTTTAAGGTCATTTAATTTTACAACGTTACCTATCGCTTTTGGAAAATACATATATTTTGAAATAATAGATTTCAAAACAGGCATCCCTGTTCTCCAAGCTTTCACGAGACAGGGAGGCACTGCATGGCTACAGCCCCTCTGCTACTGCAGGTCTCAGTCCCAAGCACCAGTGTCTACCTTCACTGATACGTACTTGATTTTTTAAAAAGTCATTTTGTCATAAAATCCTACAGGAGGCAAAGTTTCATTTAGCTACCTCCCCTCAAGCAGAGGGTCAGCATTGAGACTGTCCTGTGCTGGGTGTTTTGTGAAAGGAGAGCTGATGTGGGCTTTGCTGAGGCAGCTGTAGCAGTGTCAGTCAACTCAAATTAAAGGTCAAATTTATAGACAGGAACGTGCTTATATGTGACCAAGTCAGAGACAATTCACAAACTAAAATTAACTGAACTAGCAATGTTTGACCATGAGATTCAGGAAATGTGCAAAGCAGCCTCAGCTTACTTCTGAGTCACATTTAAGGCCTTTAAATATTTAGCACTACAGCAAAACCATTTTAAAGCTGTACGTACACAGCATATACATCATTACTACTACTGTAAATAGGAACAGAGGTTCACCAGCACTCTACAGAGGAATCAAATATCCAGAAGTTTATGAAGTTTTACGAACTACTAAGTTGTCCTATCTTCACATCCATTTCTCCATTACACATGAGTAAATAAGGACTGGTCAAACAGAGAGGGATAGAAACCATAAAGACCAGTTCAGCAACAGGTGTCAGCAGGAGCTAGGGAGAGATATCACTACTGAGTCCCAATAAGTATTTTTTGTTGTTGAAACTATTCTATGGGAAGGAAAAACAGATCAAAATCAGCCTTCAAAATGCAAGGTGAAATCACAATAAAGAAATTAAAAGAAAAAAAAAGGCAAAAAGAAGAATGAATGACTCAAAAAGCAATCACTCCTACACTGCTGGCAGCTAGTTGAGGGAGTTACAAATGTATTTAGATTTATTAATTCAAAAGGCTGCCTGAAGAGGGAGAGATTATGAAAAAAGGGAAATATCACTGACAATTAATTCATCTCCTTCTTCCCTCTGCTCCCCGCCCCTGCCAAGTTAAAGCTCAGAAAGAAGGTCCTGCCTCTGATCAGCTGATACAACCTTAACTTATTCACAAAGCAGGTAACTAGAAAACCCAGAAGGAAAGCAGGGATGCTGCCTATCAACTTTATCACTCCCTAATTTCACAGTAAAGGATGCTACATGCATCTCCCCATCACCTGGCTCAGCCACGCACGCAGCAGCACAGAGCGCTCCTTCAGCAGCAGCAGCAAAGCCTTCCTTCCCCGCGCCCCTTGCCGGGCACCGGGACAGAGCCCCTGCTCCTGCCACATCCCGACCGCTGCCCGAGCCCCGGGCTGGGCAAAACCCACCTGCCGCTTGACTTTTCCAGGGTCCTGACTGAGAGGGCGTTTTCTGCGTTTGGGGGTTTCGAGAGGGCTCTCCGAGACCCCTCCAGCCCTGCTCCGCCGCCATCCCCCGCCTCAGGCGGCTCCGGCCGGACGGGGCGGCCCTTGCCCGCCTCGGCGGCCGCCGCCAGCCCCTCACACTGCCGGGGAC
>WBMY01008777.1:541785-551928 GCA_013397315.1 Donacobius atricapilla
CCCCCTTCCCTTCCCTTCCCTTCCCTTCCCTTCGTATTTTGCCCGCTGAAGAGGCCACGGAAACCTCTTTAATGTATTCCCTATTGAAGCAATGACACTCATCTTCACAACCCAGTGTATTTATTGTGCAGCACCTTTATTCCCAGAGCAGTTTACAATGCGCGGCCCCGACTTGGGGCGCTGTGCCTGCGGCGCCGTTCCCGACTCCAGGTATTGCCGGGATCCAGGTGAGGCTCAGCGCGTCCCCTCCTGGGAGCAGCCGCTCCGGGATGAGGGCTGCCGTCCCGACAGGGACACGCACACCTTACCCAGGTGGAGTGCAGCGGTTTGGTCAGGCAGCCCTGGTCCAACCTGGAAAAAACCCCAAAAAATAACAAAAAAACCCCAAAAAAGCACATCAAAAAATCAAAGCAAAACAGACAAACAACAAAAAATAAACAAACAATCAACAACAACAGAAATGCCAACCCCAAAACCAACCAAAAAACCAACAAAACACACACACCAAAAAAAAAAAAACAACAACCAAACAAACAGAAAACAAAAACCCCAAAACAAACAAACAACCCCACAAAAACCAAAAAACCCACCCCAAGATTTTAGACAAAAGAAACTACTTGATACCTCAGTTCTCAGTGCATCATATTAAAGGATTGATGAAATTAATCAAAGCTCCCTAAAGCTGTCGAGTGATAGTATTTTGCTGTGCCTTTCAATCGCCTTTTGCATCCAGTCCCAAGGAGGTGAACTGATGCGCCTTGCATGTTCAACCCAACGCATCTATCAATAGTTTCCCCTAAAGCTGTCAAAACTTGAGTCAGGATCCTTGGATTTGGAATGAAACCCATCTAGAAATTGTTAAAAGTCATTCTAAAAAGAAAAAAAAAAAGTGTTTTCCAAAATATCAATTTTGTAATTGAAGAGAAAAAAGTATTAAAACAGCAAATTGGTATTTTTATAGAGATCTTTCACATAAACTAAACTTTTAAAAGAGCTTACCTGAAACCAGTTAGTTAAAATAAAGGAAGAACAAACTTTAAAAGACTGTGGAGGTTACAGTTCATAAATTGGGGCCCAGTGGCAGTCTGCTGGTATGATATCCTTATAAGTCCCTGCAGTATTCCATACTCTGGTGGTCTGAGTGGAGTGTAGCTCATGCCTCCAGTAATCAAACTTCAGCCTCTGTTTTCGGTTAAATTTGTTATTTCCTACTTAATTTATTAAATGTGAATTACAAGTAAATAATTCAACTTCTGAGTGTCTATTTGGGAGTGATCAAATGCTAGGAGTAAAATCCTTCAGTGTACAGGGGAAATTTCATTCCCAATTCATAAGGCAAAAGTGTTCAAGTGGATTTAGCTATCTTCATATGAGCAGAACTATACATGCAAAGCTTTCACTTCTGACTGGGAAATACTGAAAAAACAAAGATTTTTTTTTTTTAAGCATAAATATAACAGAAACTTTATAGACATCACAAATACTTTGGAAATGTTTTGTTAAAGATACTAGTGTATATTTTCAGCTGATTAGATGCTCGTGCATCTTAGGTGTATAAATAAAAAAATAAGAATTAGTCACCACTTGCACTTCAATATGAAAACCCCAAATACTCAAATATTATCTTCTAGGACTCTCTTATCTTGCCAAAGAAGAAGCTTGAAAGCATTAGTGTCAAAGAAGTGATTTCCACACTGCCTCCTTTTCACATAGGTGCCAACCATGTTTACTCTGCCATGTGTTGTGAAGAGGCCTGATGTTTTAAAGTCATGTTCATCATCTCTCTTAAAAGTGTCTTCTTTCATATATTCAAAGTTTGTCTTCACCTCTTTTTGCCTGTTGAAAGAAGTATGTATATAAGCCTCTGGAAGGCTTTTCGTGGCTGGAGAAATGGGATATTAGGCATTAGTTTGAAGAAATAAATATGGTAAACAACAGAATTCTGCTAACACCCTTTCAATAGTGAGGTGCAATCTATTTTAGCAAGAATTGGCCAGAGCGTTCAAACTTGGCTTAGCTGAGCAATTGCTTCCCGATACACAAAGTGTGTAGTTGGAATTTTATAGTAAAATATTAAGCTGTGAGCACACATTCTTACTTTTTTATACCTGTTCTAGATGTTTATCCATGCATTACAGCAAATAGAAAACTATACCGTTAAAATGAAAATCAGTTCTATTTCTCATTTCATCACTACTTCTAAAGGTTTCTTTAGGCTTGACCTTTTCTGTGTTTATGTCCCACATAAAGGATTTATTTGAGATTTTTGTCAAATGTAAGAATAAGTTCAGTATAGCTTTAGTTGAATCATGCACATTAGTAGTTTGCATTTTTATGTCTCAAAGTTAGATCAGTGAACAGGATATGTTTTCAACCTGTAGTAAGAAAGAAAATACCACCTCAAATAAGCAAAGAATTTTTTAAGTGTAGCTTCCTAACCAATGCTGGAGTGTTCAGGTTCCCACCAAAAACTTATGTGACAGCATTGCTTAAAAAATTAATTGAAAAAGTTCATGACGCTGACAGAAGCAAATCTTCCAGTCTGAAATCATGCTAAAAAACAAATCATAAACCAGCATACTTCTTCCTTTTTTAAATAAAGTTGCATACATGGCAGATAGCCTGGGAGAAAAAAAAATGCCAAGCTTAGAAAGCTACTGGAATCTTGATTAGGGTGCCAGTTAAACTGGAAGGCTTGAAGCAAATCAATATTGTTTCAGTTGTTTCCTAAGGCTGGAAAACCAGACTGTAACTGTTGTAACCAAGCTAGATAAGCACAAGCTATTGGCACAGTCTTCATTGTACTTATAAAATAGGAGCCAAGAGCAAAATTTTTGGAGGATCAGCTGGAAATGATGACCATAGTGGAATTTTACAAGGAGAAACATGAGAATTGTGCATTGTGTCATGCCAAAATTACATTGCCATACTTAAAGAAAGCTTGCTATTGAAAAACAGGAATTTAGGCAAGGAGAATTACATAGGTGAATGTATTAGGTTATAATAATTTTCCTTTCTGTTTTCCTTCAAATTAAAACAAAAAATTCAGATCCAAACAACAGATCTAAAGCAAAATAGATAATGGCAATGAGATTTGACACCCCATGTCATACAGGATTATCTTCTCATCACAGACACACAGTTTTTGTTGATTAAAAGCAAATGTGTGAAAGCAGACATCAGCACCTCCCGCTGCAATTAGGAGCTGGCAACCAGGGAATCATGTACAGCAGTTCTGGTCTATTTGCCACTCATTTGTACTTTTTCTGACACCTCGCTACACAAGAGTCCCTGACTGTAGGTGGGCAACTAAGTTTATACACAATTCAGGACTACTTGGAATGGGACAAGGAAACAGGTTCAGAGGGAACAGGAACTTGTTTACCTGGCTTCTGTTAGAAACACTAACTGGAAAGCTGCATATACCGAGGATTTAGATCTGACAGATGGCAGCAAGAAAGTCCCAAACTGGTTTTGAGTCTGGGCAGCAGTGTTCTCTTTCAAAGAAAAAAGAAAGTGCTGTGGACCAAGCTAAGAAAGAAACTGGTTTTACCTTTTCAACTCCATCCTGCGGGGAAATTATTTTATTATATGTTCATTTAAAATAAAAACTGTTGCTCTCTGACCACCGACTGGGATACAGAGCTCCCTCTCTGAGCCTTAAACACCATGTTAAGAGGTCATTCTCAGTCTTGGGTTTTCTGTCTCTGCTCCAGAGAACCCCTGAGTCCCTACATCTGCCAGCATTTCCAAGGAAACTAAGCAAGCAGAACGCTGCAAATTTCTGAAACAGCACTCAGGGCAAATTATGCATTTGTACTGAGCTTGACCTGATGTCTCCCAACGCTGTAAAATGGCCCTGAAAATTCTTTGGATTTTTGCCTCTTTTTTCCTGAGTTGCTGTCAATTTCTGGAGGAGTAACAGAATCCTGACCTACAATTTTTGGAAAGGATCAGTTCCTAATCCCCAAAATGATCAAGCAGAACAGAATGCAGCCTGTTTATACAATTTCTTAACGTTCCTGCAGCTATGTGTAGACTTTGCTGCTCTCTTAGGGCCACTGGCAGGCTGAGCCAAGCAGGTGGATTTCTGTCCCTCTGCAGAAAACCCATGGATACCAAGGGGCTCCAGCAAGGGGCTGTGAAGGTCTACAGGGGTCACAGCTCCAGCCTGACTGCCTAGACTTCCCCAGCACTGCTCTCCTTTGTCTTCACAGGCTTGCATCACTTTGAAATCTAGTAATGCAAATAACAGCAAATCTCCTTCTGAGATCTTGAGAGGTTTATAATTAACTCCATTTTTTAATCCTTGGTCCAAGTTGGCAGTGCAGATGAACCACACAGCAAAATATCCCAGTAGAGCCCACAATATATCAAGATTCTTGGAGACAGAATCAGAACTGAAAAAGGTTTTTTTAAATCCACTTACCATTGCAAACAAGTAAATAGTAACATTAAAAAAAGTTACCATAAACTAGATTTCCACAAAAGTCAGAAGCATCAGTGTTCTGGGGCTGCTGCAGTCACCAACTTTGACATATCCGGCTTTACTCACAACAGTCAGCACTAAAGCAAGGGTAATGGGATACACTTCAACATTCCACGTGCTATGGCAGGGACCAGAATATTGTGACCCACTATTTGGGAGTGCTGAGATTAAAAAATATGCCAAAAGCATCAGATTTTATAATTTCTGCATCAGTTAGAAAGATCTGCATGATTTGCATCAGTGCTGCTATGGACTCAAGGGGAGCCAAATTAAAACCAAGCATGAGTATGACTAAAATCATACAGACAGCCAGTGTTTTGTTGGGTTTGTTTTTTTTAATGCAAGAGGACAGTAATATATTGACCACTGGCCAATAGTTGTTCATCACACACACACATTGAAATGTCTCAATTATTAATATAATATCTCACAGGTCCAAATCAAGTACAAGTTTCAGCTCTTGAGAAAATCACCAATGAACAGGAAAATAATGAAATCACTACTTAGAGAATTGAACATCAAAAATTTCATCTAGATTAAAAAATTTGAACATTGCTTAAATTTTACATAAAAAACATAGACATATAGATATTAAAATGGCAGTTTTGATTCTATACTATGGCTTAAACCAGTCATCACAGGAGTTGTCAGGAGTATTTTTTATTTGCTAGAGCACATTCTGTATCATGTTGTGGGAAATAATGTACTTTCAGTTTTTGACTTGTCTCCACAAACAGGGACAGTCTAAACACAGCAATATTTATTCAATTATTTAGCACTCTTCTTAGCATGGTGGCATTTTAATGTGCCACAACAGTGTTACTCACATGCAATAAGGTTTAAAAACATGGTATTTTTAACCTGGAAGTATTATTTTAATGGCTGAACAACAAGGAGAGGGGCATGGAAAAGAAGTGCTGACTGTACTATGATGGCACAGCAGCAATCAGCAACACTCACCAAATTGTACTGTCCTTGGCCTGCTGCACAGGGCTGAATCTGCTGCAAACACCATCCAGGCGCCTGTGGGGGAGATCTATAATGAGAATGATGGAAACAAGCAATTTAATAGCTTTTATTTAGTGCTATCATATTTCACTACATTAGAAAACATGAGTGCTTTAAACAGGTGACTTCATCAGGTAAGCACATTGTCAAAACTCATTTCAAGAATATGTATTTTTTAATAATACACTAACCTATAATAACCTACAATAGTAACTCAAACTGATATTATCTAAAAATTGTAAGATCCAATGTAATTCAATTAAATACCAACCTAACAATTTTTATGCAAATTACTTTAATCCACCCTGCACATTCCTTTATCTCTAGAGATATTCTCAATTTCCTTTTCTGTAGCTTTTCTAGCGCTAGACTGCATTTTGTTAATATCACCACCGAAGCTGAAGACAATATTTCAACTCTTAAGCCTACCAGAAAATGATAGTTAGATTTATACTGGCTTTGGTCACACAACTTTGCTTTCCAATGATTTTTCATAGTACTTTCCCACAGAGACTAGAAAGTTCAGACAGGACCCCAGCAGTATTTTTGGTCTATTCTGAATTTCAGACTTGTTCTTGAGTCTATTAATAACCTTTGAACAAGAATGTTCATTAGAAGGAAGGCTGTTAGTTCATCCTAGATTGCCAAACTCTCCCCATGTTAAGTCCCAGTTGCTTATAACTTTGCCAAACACTAAATGCTTGGGCTGAAATTTTCCATGCCATGTCTGTGTCTCAATCTGAGATGTGTTGGAAAATTTCATCTAAAATAAATACAACGGTTTCCAAGAATGACTGTTGGGGAAAAACATTCTGTTTTACTGGGGGGTGGGGTGGGAAGGAGGTGAGGGAGAGAAGGGAAAAAAAAAATCAAGAGATATTTTCACTGCAGAGCCCGCTTGCTCTGATTCCTTGTCCTGAAATTGGCAGGAAGGGATAATTTTGTTTAGAATTCCACTTCTTTTAAATTTTAAATTTCCCTGTGAATTTCAGCTGAGTTGGCTACTTATAAGCCTTAGAAAAATTGCTGCCTATGTGAATTTACTGCAACATGGTATGGGAAAGAACTGCCTGGTGGACTGAGTCCCAGAGCATTGCAGTCCCATGCAATTCTGATGTGTACAGTAGATGCCCAGGCCCAAAAGCTCCACAGGCAATCCTGGCATGTGCTCCTGCAAGCTCTTGGCCCCCAGACACTCTCTTGTCTTGCTCTGTTACACTGAAAACACAAAGCATGAGGTGGAGCCCATTACACCAGTTCAGTGCAAGAAGGAAGCAGAAAAAGCTGGAGAAAGAGGTGGGAAGGAATTGCTAACAGAGTCATTAAATAGCATTTCAAGATGACCTAAAGACCAGACAAACTGCAGGAGCAGGCAATGGCCCTTTGCAATTTGATGTGGGGTTAGATTCTTCTTGCCCCAAATCTGGAGTGCAGTTCCAGCAGCAAATATTCATTGGGAATTACATCCACACTGAGAAGATTTCCATCTCTTGGTTAGGCATTCCTAGGATGAGTTTGTAAACAGAAGACATGGTATCTGTCTCTTCAGTACTTTAGTGACCTGCTGCCACCAACACACTGGAGGAAGCTGATTAATTCAGGAACCAGAAGAACAAGACCTAGCCCTGCAGCAGCAGCTGCAATGCCCACAGAGAAAGGGAGTCAAGGGGAAGAGAAACCTGGATTAGGCTGGTAGTGTTTGAGTCTGTAGGGACAAGGGAAGACTGCAATGCTCAACAAACCCCATAGAGCACATGTGGCATCCCCAACTTAGATACCCAAATGATTTCAAGAGGCAAAGCTGTCCTGCCATCAGCCTTTCCAATGTACAGGGATATTCATTTTCCTAAGCCATGAGAGAAAAAAAAAACCAGCAGAATTGCCAGATTCATGATGGGCAACAAACTTTGTGTCAGGGTCAGTCATGAAGAATGAACAAAATTCCAGATTACCTGAACTTGGTTTTTGGATTGTGTACGTTCCGGTTGCTTCCTATTTCGGTGTTTTAGCTGGCTTTGCTCCCATATTCCACAAAGTCCTGGTACAGCTATTATGGCTTTTTAATCTCTTTTATGCTTAGCAGCCTCTGGTGTCTTCACAGGGGCAACATACAGTCAGAATCATTCCAACAGAGTCCAGAGCATTACTGTTCTCCTTCCAAGGCCTCTGGTGCAGGTGGAAAGCCTTTGTTGTCTGCGTCATAGATATCTGGCCACCATCACTGACAATATTCAGAAACTGAAGACGTCTGGGATGTTGTGGTAAAAAAAGACTGTGAATGAAGAGGGGTAGATTGTAGGCCTTGAGCTCAGGACAAAGCCACAGAGTTTACTTACTGTGGAGAAGTGATGGAAATTAGAGGATAAAGAACTTTATCTGCTTCTGCTGTAGAGGTCCTGTACTGTGGGGGGGAAAAAAAGAATGATCTTTTCCGTAGCTAGACACCTAACCATGTGATGCTTCTTTTCTGACTGAACATTCAAGATCATCATCTGAGGGATTGCAGAGCTGTCGCAGTTGGAGCTGCAGTAACTGGGAATTGCAGCTTAGGTATAGAGGGTGCAGTAATGAAGTGACAAGCTCTTGAAGCTCAGGAACCTTAAATTCAGCCTGACATGAGTGAGCGTTTTTAGCATCAGTTAATTCTTATGAAAGATAAGCAAGCTGTTCGGCAAACTACCCAGTTTAAGGAGGACCATGGAAGGGTTACTGTTGTAAAGGAGGGATTCCTGTTGTTACCTATGACTGTCATCAATTGTTGTTACTTAGTTGGGTATGAGAATGGGCATTTGTATTTACATGAAACTGTTAGTCTCTGTGAGTGAACCAAACTACCTTCAAAAATTATCTTCCCAAAGTAACAGCATAAATCACAAAAAAAACCCAAAAAACCCAACCACAAAACCCACACCAGAATAATAAACTGAAGAAAGGAGAAAAACCATTTTACTACGTGTTCCATGAAATGCTGCCTCAAAAATAATCTGTCCTCACTTCCTTCAAAAGCAATTCTGCATAAAAAAGAGAGAGTGGAGTTCTTTTAGTTTGTGGCAGCAATAAAAGTGTTTCATGTATCAGAGTATCTTTGAAAATCATCCCAATTTTACTTTGCATTTTGGATAGATACACCTATCTTCTCATCTGGAAGAGCTGTCAGTGAATCATACAGGTTATTGCACTTCTGTTATTATCATTAGGAGAAGAATTAGAATTTTTCAATTGAACAAATACAATTCTCTGTCATGTCAATCTTGACGCTCAAAAGAAAAGCTAAGCATAAACTAGGCAACAATATTTTTAAGTGGTTTTCTTTCCTACTCAACTAGTGCAAAATGAACAATACAATTATATTATTTTTCCCCTAACATAAGTGTATGAAAGATCTACACAATTTAAGCATTGCATAGTCTTTGTTTTGCGTGTAAACAATTTGAAATAAACGTTTGTTATTGACTTAACAAGATACACTGAAGTAGAGGAGAAAGGACTCAGCGCCATTGAGCACTGTTCTGACTTAGATCTCTTTCATACCAGGGCTTTACTGACCTGTGTAAAAGTTAGTTTTTGCTTAACTCTATAGGAGTAATATGTTCATAAACTAATAAATATTTTAGTAATTTAGGATACGTATATGAACACAATAAAAACAAATCCTAAGTTTAAAAATCAGAGGCTCTATGGTCAGGCATTTCAGTAACTCAGTGCACTGGTGATTTATCAATACAGAAGAATTCTCTCTGGTGATATAGCCAGAACCACTTGATGAAGGTTTCTGTTCCACAAAGGAGGTGCTCAATCATTCCTCATGCCTGAGCTAACTTTGAGGCTAACTTCATTTCTTGAGTGTTTCAGGTAAGAGCTTGGTCTCTCAAATTCATATTGCACAATTCTTTGCACTGATTTTGCTTGTTTGGAAATTAAGAAGGAAATTGGCAACAACTACAGTGAATATAAACTTTGTTGAATGCTTAAGGAACCTTAACATGGTTAAGTCATTTTAATGAGGGAAGAAATCTTAACTATGCTAAGACACTGTAGATGCTTAAGTCTCCTTAGGAATTTAGAGTAGCCCAGTCGTGCTAAGGCACTAAGAGCTTAAAGAAACATTAATTGGTTAATAAGCTGTAAATTCTTAACCAATCTTAAAAGAGTTAAGTGCTCTAATCCCAAATACTTGATTCTTTTATCCAGTCAAAACAATCAGTGAGATCAAAACTGTGAGCCTCTGAAGTTCAGTGTAACTTCCATTTGTATTGCTGGGTTGGTCTGCAACCAAAGTCTGAATCCATGCTCAACCAAACCTTCACGGTCAGGGACTTCAGCTTGCTTGGAATTAGTAACTCTCTGCCCTGTAGATGAATTTGTACTTAGAGTTCAGTTCTAAACACTGGTTACCTAAAATGTTATCCAAACCTCTTGTCTCTTTTTTTTTTTTTTCTGCTGATATTTTATACTAGTAAAAGTAATTTACTGACCCTTCCTGGTTAGATACCACTAGGCCAAAAACTCAGTAGAATATTGTTTAAACAGGGCAGACACTGTAAACAAAAGTCTCTGACTGTGGGGTCAGTGAGCCAAAGGGAATGTGAAGATTAAGCTAATGTTCCAAGAAAACTTACAGAATTAAGTTATCCAGGCTAATTTAA
>WBMY01008778.1:2031-67276 GCA_013397315.1 Donacobius atricapilla
GGTGTGGGGAGGGAGGATGGAGGGGATGGAGGGGCTGCTGCCGTGCGGTTCCTCGGGGGGCTCCGCGCCGTGGGGCTTGGCCAGCCCCCCGGGCATTCTCAGCGGAGATCACCCGCTTCTCCCACCTGGCAGGCCCCGCAATAGTGACCAGGTGAGGAGGGAACGTGAGCAGGATTCCCTTGTCATGCCCGGAGCTCCCCAGCAGCCCTGGCAGGCGGCTGCAGTGAAGGTGGCTCATTCCTGCCTCCCGGCCTCTTATTTTATTCTGTGCTGCTTTTTTTTTTCCTTTTTGTCATACAAAACCAATTTAATTTCAATTATTTCCATTTTAGTCCGTGTTTGGTGGTTTATTTTACATGTGTGTCGTTCTTTGCCTGTATTATTGCGTTTATTTCCATTACCTGGGTTGTGTCGTGTGGGTTTATTTATTTTGAGTTGGGCTTTTTTTTATATACAGATAAAACCGAAAATGCAGAAAGTTCACGTTAAAAATAGACGCTTTTTCTGCTTAAAGTCAGGGGCATACATTTGATTTATCTTTTTGGTGTCATGTGAAAAACTTGCCTTTATGTGATGTTGCGATTAAAGGGTGCTTGTTGCTGGGGCATGGTTTTCAGAATTAAAATAGAGAAGCTGATGAGATCCAGGATTTTTTTTTCTTTTTTTTTTTTGCCTGGCTAGTGAAGAAGAAGGAGATGAGTGCCCTCTCTCTCTGTGAATTTCTCATCCCTCTGCAGTAGCAGTTTGGCATTTCTGTCCTCATGAATACATAATGTGCTCGGAGATACTGGTGATCATTTTTTAGGCCGATACGTGCATTCCCTGTGATCACTAGAGGGCTTAAATGCCGAGACCTCTTGTTCTATAAAAACAAGTACAAAACAATTCTGAGGTTCCCTACCAAAACCAAATAGTTCCCAATACCTGTGCCATTGGTGCCCTCTGCCAGTTGCTAAGTAGGTTCCCAAAATACTGGAATTTCAGCTGTTGAGGGTCACAAGGCTCAAAGGAAAAGCGCACCAGTACTATAAATGTAAAGCCAACCTTCTGAAGCCTTTCCCAGTTTGTTTGTTTGTTTTCTTGTTGAAATGTGACTTAAACTACAGAAAATATAAGCGGTCCTTGGGCTTGTTTGTTTGTTTTCTTGCTGAAATGTGGCTTGAGCTACATAAAATATAAGGGGTCCTTGGGCTTGTTTGTTTGTTTTCTTGCTGAAATGTGACTCAAACTACAGAAAATATAAGCGGTCCTTGGGTTTGTTTGGGTTTCTTGTAGGTGAAAGTTATACAAGAGCTGAAAAACATTCAGGTTGAGCAGATGACAAAACTTCAGGCCAAGCATCAGGCAGAATGTGACCTACTGGAAGATATCAGGTAAGGCTACAGAAAATGTTACCAAAATTCCTCTAAGGTCCAGTTTTTGGAAGAACATTTGAGTTACAAAATTCAGGAACTGACGATGGAATTTCCTCTTTGGATTTCCTGCTTTTGGGCTGTTAAAGTTTTGACACAGCTGGAAATTATAACTGGAGCTAACACAATGCAAACCATTTTTTCTGCTCTTCAATGGGGGAAATGTTAAAAGAAACTCACAAACAACATCCAAAAAGCATCGGTCTTTTCTGCAATATTTATTTACACAATACACTGGGACTTTGATTTACCAGTTGTAAAAGACTGCTAAAATTACTAAAATATTTTAAAGCCACGGATGATTTATGTCTTGCTAGAGATAGCTTTGAAAACCGCTTTCAAGCAGATTGCATTTTTTACCAGAAAGTTGCAAGGAGATATTTGCATTTATAATTTAAAACTCTGCACGGGTTCAAAACAATCGGGAAAATCCACACGACAGCAGTTGTGGGGGTTTCATTATTCCTTTTACCTAATGTGATTTGCTTCTCCTGAAATTAAAGGTTTGCTTTTAACAAAATATGGTGGGAGTGGGTACTTGGCATTATATGGAGGATTAATCATTCAATTTCCTGTAAAATATTCAGCAGAAGTCCATTGCTGTCCTGCTCTTTTTGGCAATGGATGGTCCACGTGTTAATTATTTAAATGAGATTTCCTGCTTGATGTTTATGGATGAAATGCAAGTGTTTGGCTTTGACAGATGAAGTTCTGTTTGTCTCACTATCAGCGTCCTCCATAAATCAGAATGTCAAGGCTGGAGCCTTTTCTCCCCCTTGTTTTTTTGGGTGTTGAAACATTTGTTTTGTATGGGAAAGATCACAGCGTTCATTTCCTCAGATTAAGATTATTCTAGGGAGTGTGTAACTCACAAATGCTGAGTAATAAGTACCAGACTGATCCAAGGAATTTTCCCCTCTTAGATGGAAACTTATTTTTAGAGCACCTAGGCTGGGTCCTGCTGCTCTAGCCCAGGTTTTGTTAGCACTTGCTATTTTTCAGGAGCTTATAAGCAGACTTCAGGCTGTATTCTGCTGAAAGATGTCATAAACCCGTGGATACAAACCCAGGAAAACGCCGGCTTAAAACATTTTCCTTTAATGTAATTTAATTTCTGCAGTTAATTAAATTTCTGAATTTTAATGCTGGGGATTAGGAAGCCGGGTGAATATGTTTAATTCACTCCCATGGTCACTGAGTGCGTTCGGCGCTCTGGTTGCGGAATTGCTGCGTGGATTTACAGATTAAACATTCTTTGGGTGCGGGCTGATGAGATGGGCTGCGACAGCTCCGTGGTGTCAGTGATCTGTTTAAATATCAGATAAGAGAATCAGAACCAGGGAATTGGGGAGTTAAAAGCGTTTGCTGAACAAGCCCTGGTCGTGGTGTGTGGGGCAGAGGCCTTTGGGCTCCGTGGTGTTGGTCAGGGTGTGATGCTCCTGTGACAGGTTGGGTGTCAACCTCGCTCTGATGCCTCCTGTAATTTATGGCTGGGTTCAGGCTATGCGGCCACCGTGGTTCCGGAGCATTCCAGAAAGCTGGAACCACACACAGGATCTTTTTGTCTCTGGAAGGAAGGTTTGTTTTTTTATAAGAGAGCACGCTGCTGTTATCCAAAAATACGGAATTTGAGCAGAGTGCCATTTGTTTTATCAAGACTCAGAAGAGTGTGGGTCCTTTGGTAGCGTTTTGGAAGCTTTTGGGCGCTGCAGGAGCGCAGCTTTGTACTTGGAATTCCAGAAACTGAAGTGCAGCAATGGCAACAGGAAACACTGAATCAGGGCTTGCAAACCAGCGATTGAAAATGCGTGCTTGGAAAAGTTAGTTTATTGTGAATAATTGCTTCATTTGCTGGCACATAAAACGCAAGCGTTCAAATCACATTTTTGGTATCGCTTCAGTTGGGTTTTATGTGCAACTAAAGAGAAGTGATAGGAGGAAAAGATCAGAAAGTTCTCTAGCAGAATACATCTATTGTCTGGTGTATTAGCAGATGATTTTTGGCAGTCTACCAGCCCATAAAGTGTGCTTGCAGTTCTAGCAGCTTTGATATCTTTATGCAAAACTGGGGATTCTTGGTCAGGGTTGAGGTATATGTGTGTAGCTACCCTTTTTTTTTTTTTTTGGATGGCTTTTGATGCTCTGTAAAATTCTAGTATTTATTTAAAAAAAATACCCAATGTCCATTTCAGTCTTAACAAACTGCGTGGTGTTCCTCTGTGGGAGCTCAGTAGCACTGGAGCTGAAGTCCCTTTCCGTGACTTGACAGGACTCTAATAAAGAATGTGTTTGAAATGTGTTAGCAGATGGGTTTAAAAATACAATTCTGTGTTTATAATCTCTGTTTAGCTCTCTGTGTTACATTTCTTCATGCTCAGTGACTGGAGGATTTGGGGAACAAGTGATTCAGGTTGCTTTTAGGGTCTTTGGCTTACTTTTAGGCATGACATGTGTTTATGTTCTGTAGCTCACTAAAGCTATCTCATGCCTTCATGTGGGAGATCTGCATTGGCATTACCATAAAAAAAGGTTGTCTTTCTGCCACTGAGATGGAGAAAAAGGTTCTTTCCTTGACAGGCAAATGTAGGTTTTGTTGCTGTGATCCAGAAACGCTTCAACATTTATGGCAAGGAGTCCTTCACTCCATCCACACTGGCTGCTTTTAGGCAGGGAGTTAATTTTTTTTTTTTTGCCAGTCTATGAATAGCTGAATTTTTCAGAGGTGTTAGCATTATTCATGTGTTTTATTTTGGTTATAAGATTGCCTTATTTGACTGATGGTAGTAAGTCACAGCCAGGGTCTGCAGATGCCCTTGGTTTGCTGGGACGCAGGGATGCTTTCCTTTCGTGTGTGTACCAGTGCCTGCAGAATTGTAAAGAACTCTGTATGAGTCACATTTTAATTCAGCTTGGCATTTCTGTGAGGCACGTATGTGCTACAGACTTTATAAACTCATTAAGTGATAATTGCTTTACATTAAACGTTGAGTCTTGCTTTTTCAAAGGCTAGGGGTCTGCTTTTCCAAAGCACTTGTTATGCCCTTTCAGGTTTCGCTGAGGTATCCTAAAATATCCTTTCTAAAACTTCTTCACATTTGTGTTTTGCTAGAGAGAATGAAGTTGTGCTTTTGCGTCTATTTTAGCTTTAGTCTGGACTAAAGATGGACTAATTCTGCTGCAGCACAGGGTGGGCGAGTTCTGTGGATCAGGGAACTCACCCACCTGAAATCAAACCTTCCCTGGCTTTTCCCCCAGGTTTTTTTGATAAATCCAGTCCCTGGTCCAGTGTGGCATGAGAGGGAGGAGGAATGATGAGTACCTGCGGAAAGAGAGGGAAAGCAAAGCTGCTCTGCAGCAGCCCAGGTTCCCAAGGGTTTAAAGTCACTGTGTGACCCCAGCCTGATGCCCCTGTAGAAGGCACAGCTGCTGCTTTGTGAGTTACAGCTCTGGAAAATTCACCTTATTTAAGTCTTAACTCGTTTTGGCTGTCTGGATGTGTTGATCTACGTTGCTTCATCCTTTTAAGTCGTTTGAAATGAGATGTGAAGATTGCCTGATTTCTGGCTGAGATGGAGTAACAACACAGTCCTTTCATTTGTGGGCTCCTGAATTTAATTTTTTTAGGGTTTTTTTTCCACATTCATAGTTTGGAAGGAATTGCCAAAAAGACAGGCTCACAATCTACTTGTGCTCCTGACAGGGTTGTGAATCTATTGACAAATACTTCCTTCTGTTTCCTTCCCTCTTCTGTCCTTGTGGTTTCTGCCCCCTGACATTTTCTTTTTGATAAAGCTGCATTTCTCTGTGTCATTCACCTTTCTCCTGCTGCTGCCTTGCCTTTGTGGGGTGTCCTCGTGGGTCCCTTCCAGCTCAGGATATTCTGTGATTTTCTGTCTTCCACCCTCTCCTCCAAAGCTCTGCCTTCTGATGATCCCTTCTCCCTTCCAATTTGTCAACTTTTTTTTTGGTTTTTTTTTTTCCTCCCAGGTGTTTCATCTCCTCCCTTTCTTGTTCCGGTTCTGACCTTGTGAATTTGAATTGGTTCTCTATTTCTGAGCTTCTTTCCTGTTTAATGTTCAGCAGAGCCACTGAAGATGTGTTAAGCCAGGTGGGGAGATCTTGTGGCTCTTCCTTACCAATCTGAGCCCTTCCCTGTCTTGGATGCTGTTGCTGGGCTGTCCCTCCTGCAGCTTGTGAGGGAAGCAGTAATTCCAGGGCAGGATTTGTGTTTCTGTACCCAGGAGGAGGACAGAGAACTCCTTCGATGCCTCAGCCTGTCACAACAAGCCAGAGCGAGCAGCGCAGATACTTAAAAAAAGAAAGTAAAAGTATGAATGAATTTACATCCGTAGCCAGCCAGTTCCTGCTCGTTTTAACATGTCATTTTCTGTGCTCGGTTGTGCTCCATGAAGGCTCTTGCTGTTGGATGTACTTTGTGCTCCCTGGTGGAATTTGTGCTCCTGGAATCTGGCTGGCTGTGTTGGCAGGATCCTGATAAGGTTTCTGGCAGCTGAGGGCTGAGTCTGGAGTAGAGACCAGCAGCAGTTCCAGTTTCAAATGCAGCAAATCTATAAGATCCCTGAAAAGATTCTGTGTTAGGGAAGAGCCTTGTGGAGCTGTGGAAAAAGGAGCAGATGGAGAAAAAAAAGCTGTAAAATAATATGTATTTACATGTGTGTGTAGCCATATGTATTAGAATTCCGTAAGAGATTCTGAATAATTTGGAGAAATCTCTGCTTTTCCTGCCCCCAGGCATAGTGGTGGTGAGGAGTTTACCTTTCTTCCTGTTCTTTCTGGTCTCCAGCTGCAGGGAATGCAATTTATTTGGATATTCCTGAATCTGGCCTCCAGAGCATGTTTGCCTCTGGCTAGCTGGTGTCTGATAAAGCCCCTTAAAAAAAAAATTCATCTATCCACAAGCCGGTCCATCTCTTTTTTCCCTTTATCCTGCTGAGAAATGTGTCCTTCCTTTTTCCTTCAAGGTCATCCCTTGCATTCGGCAGATGCAATTCTTGCCTCTGGTGTTCGGGGCTTTATTTCAGTAGGAGCAGAGTGATTTCCTGTGCTTACAGGTTCTTAGAGCTGCAACCTGCCAAAGTAGAAAGCAGCAGAAGAATCAAAAAAATTCCCAAAAACAATGTGCAAAATGTTATTTTTTTCTGGGTTTGACTCACACTCGAGGCTTTCCTTTGTGTGACTGGAATATTTATTTCTTTAAAACTTACAGTTTTCTTACCAGCTGATGACATTTCTTCCCTCCTGGGTTGATCTTTCTCACCACTAGTGATGATTGTGACTTTATTTTGTTACTTTCAAAATTTTTTTCCCAGGCTTTGCTACTTAGCTGAGGACACACAATTCTTTGCTGTAACACTGAATAAGCAGAAATGTCAGAACTTTTGAGAAAAGTTGGTTCAGTTAGTTCTGAATAATATTCCATATAAAGATACCACAGAATCTGCGGTCTGGGCACGTTACCTATAATTAGGCAGGGCTTTAATGAGATGCTCACATTCTTGACGGAATTAAAATCTGGTGATGTTTTGACTGGAACTGTTTGAGGGAAGCTTGGAATGTGCTTTAAAAAAAGCTGTTGCCTACTGGGTGTGGAAATCCAAGTTCTGAGCAAAAAAAGAGGAGTTTTAGTATAAACATGGCCACAGTGTGAGGATTCAGACCTGTCTTGACACAGTGGAATTGAGAAATGGACCACATTCCTTCTTTTTTTTTTTTATCCCTGGCCTACAAAAATTAATGCATCTTCTGGTTTAGTATTTCTGAGTACCTTTCAACTGATGGAAGTTAAATAATCAAAAGATGATTTTTGTGTTTGCTTTTTTGTGGCAGAGCTAATAGTGTAAATAATACCCAACTAACCATTTCTTACATCAGAATGAAAATCGTTTTTTTTCCCCATTTTTTTTCTCTGAGGTTTGCATTTGGGTGAGCTTTTTTTTCTTAAAGCAATTCCAGCACACGCTCTGGAAGTCTGATTTTTAAGGGCTTTCAGGAGGACCTGGGCTTGTTCTGTTAAGGTACAAGTGTGAGTTTGTCTTCCAAGACATAGTAAGAGGATTTGAGTTCTTGACTACAACTCCTTGCCAAAAGTTGCATTTTCCCTTTTGACTTGTGCCCCGTTTTAAAGAACGAAGTCTTTAGTTTGCAGAAAGTCGTGTGGGTTTGATTTTTTTTTTTTCCTTCCCGAATTTTATCCGAGCATGGCTTTTCCTGGACCTAACTCTTGTTTTTCACCACGATGTTACTTGGCAGAGCTTTGGGAACCAGCAGCTGCCATGAAGTCCTGTAAAGCTGCCTTTGGTACCGATCTTTCTGGGGACAATTGCAATGTATATTATTAAAATAGAAGGCGCAGGGTAGTTCCAAAGGATCGAAAAGCTCTTGCTTTGTTTGATTCACTGGTTCAGACTCAAGGTGCTTCTTGGGTTTTCTTTCTTCATCGCATCTGTGGTGAGGGCTTTCCCTCAAGGCTGCTCTTACTGGAAACCCCTGCGTGGAAGGGGGATGGCAGGCGTTGGGGACATCCCACAAATGTGGGATAAGCTGTGTTGGAAAGAGGGAGAGCGTTCTTCCCATGCCAGGCACAGTCAGTGTGGCCTGGCGTGATTTCCTAGTGGTGGTGTGTCGTCACGGAGTCACGGAATATCCTGATGGAGTGGGCCCATCGGGATCATCCGGTCCCACTCCTTGCCCTGCACAAACACCCCAAACTCCCCCCCGTGCCTTGACAGCACTGTCCAAAGCTTCTTGAAGTCAGGCTTGGTGCTGTCTCCATTCCCTGGGGAGCTTGTTCAGTGCCTGACCACCCTGTGGGGGAACAGCCTTGTCCCAATATCCAGCCTCAGCCTTTTGTTCTGTTTAGTTCGGTGCCAAAAGGTTTATTTTGCGGGTTTTGCTGCCTTCGCCAATATCCCACCTTGTGCCTTTTCAATGCCAGCGCCCTGAAAAACGATGGGAATGGGATTACCAAATCCTACGCCATGTAAATATTCCTTGTAGGGGAGGCAGAGGTAAAATGAGAGGTTGTGGGTTTGTTTTGTTGGGTTTTTTCCCATTAAAGGGCCAATGTACTGGCGTTATCTTGGCTGCAGAGAACTTGGTGTCCTGACTTTTCTTGTCATTCCCAGCTGGTCCTTGAGATCAGCCTCTCCTGCTCCCAGTGCACTTTTGACCCAACTAATATCTTATCTTACATGTGGTAAATTTGGTTTTCTGATGAATACGCATCTGATTATTATTATTTTTTTTTTTTTGCTTAGTAAAATCAGTGACCTTGTCTAATCATCTTGATTGCTTTCTGCATATGAAAGCATGCAGAAAAGGTGTTCTGCATTTATACTTCTAAAAACTGGCATTTAGAAAAAGGTTAAAACCTTATCAAACCCGAGTTGCTCTGGTCAAATGTTCGCAGTATAAACTGGTTTATAATGGCTCACTGTGGTGCTTTTCTGACTGGTTTTTATGGTAGGTTTTAAAATTTTAATAACGTTTTTCCAAAATGCATGGTAGGACTATATTAAGTTGGGGGCTTGTTATTGACTTAGAGCTTGTAAGTGTTGGGTTGTGTTTATTTATGGGGTAAATACAGTATTTCCAATTAAAACTTGAGGAAAGAGAGGGAAAGTATTGAATTAATGGTTGTAAGTCTTGGGTTGTGTTTGTTTAGGAGGCAGATGGGCTATTTCCAATTGAAACCTGAGGAAAGAGAGTAACTAAAAAAACAATTATTGAAATCTAACTTTTTTTTTCTCTTTGTGCTACTGTAAGCGTGGAGATTCCATTCTCAGACTTCAAAAATTATTCATAACCTTCGGAGATGTTCCTTCCACAAGCCTTTGGAGTTATTTTAAGCATTCCTGTCTTTGTGGCACTGTGAGAACAGTTTGGGCCGATCCCCAGTGGCTCTGAGAAGGTTGTTCACACACTCCCCTCTCCTCCTGCGCCGGCTCCACCAAACATCCTTTTAATGAGACAGACAAAACGCGCTGGTGTCTAATTTTATGAGCCGAGCTCAGCCATGCAGAAGACTTTCGAAGATTTATGGTGGCAAAGCCTCTAAGTATAGTTATTTCTAGCCAGATGCAAGCCAATGTTAGTGGAGAAAATGTTGGCGCTTATGGCCATGTTTAAATACACACAATCCTGAGCATAAATAATATTTTTTTTTCATGGGGCTCTGCTGTGTTCTGTTTGCATTTTTGAAGGAGAAAAAAAAAAAAAAGGAGGAGGCAAAAAAACTGAGCAAACCACAATTTTTCTTGAGGGTATGATATTCTGAGATGAGCTCAGATCAGAAGTGCCTTTGAGGATCTTTGAATATAAGAATGAATCACAGATTTGTAGAATGGTTTTGGATGGGAGGGGGGTGTTCAAACTCATCCAGTGCCACCCCTGCTGTGGACAGGGACACCTCCCACTATCCCAGGGTGCTCCAAGCCCTCTCCAACCTGGCCTTGGGCACTGCCAGGGATCCAGGGACAGCCACAGCTTCTCTGGGCACCCTGTGCCAGGGCTCCCCACCCTCCCAGGGAACAATTCCTTCCCAATATCCCATTTAATCCTACCCTCTGGATGGCCCTGTCCTTCCGTTGTGTCAACCGCACTGCTCAGCTTGGCATTGTCTGCAAACTGGAAATTTGAGCAATCACTTAACTGTATAAAAGGTGGAATTACTTTGCTTTTATTTCAGGGTTTGAGAGCAGCAGAGATGAGGGGCTGAAGTTCTTGAAAAATGAAGTAAAATTGACCCCTATTTTTCATTCTTTCAGCAGGGAGTAAAATAGTTGTAATCTCTTGACATAATTGAGGATTTCTGTCTTGAAACGCTGCCATTTGTTAGGCTGCTGAATTTCTGTTCATGTTTGACCTGAAAAATCATTGTCTTCCCATCCTAAAGCCAGGCAGAGGCAGAAAAGACGAGCTAGATTGCCTTGTGAATTAAAAAGAATATTCAGAAAAGCAATAATAGGCAGTGGTATGGTGTCTTGCTTTCTAGCAGCTGCTCTTCATGGTCCTGGTGTGTTCCCAGCCTGGTTTTAGCCTGTCTTATCTCTAAATGCACTTTGCTCATTTTCAGCTGTCTTGCCACCAGTGAGAAAGGGCATAGATGGCAGCGGCTTCCCATGTTATTTTAATGTGCTTGTTGTTTATGAAGTTTCCTTTCATGTTAATTGATTTTACGTGATTGTTTCTAATTATCTCTGTGTGATCTGAGCTGGCTGAATAGGAGGACGAGTACATATCGCTGCCTGGTAACACCTGATTAAGAAAGAGGTCCTGCTTTTGAATTTCATCTTTGTCTTCTCATTCTTCCTCTGTTCTTCTCAATTCTGTTCAGCCAGAGTTGTACGGAGAGAGGACAGGGAACGACTGGAGAGGATCCAGCAGAGGCTACAAAGATGATGAGGGACAGGAGCACGTCCCTTGTGGGGAAAGGCTGAGGGGAATTGGGCTGTTCAGCCTCGAGAGCTGACAGCTGAGAGAGGATCTTATCAATGCATACAAGTATTTTCAGGCCAGGTGCCAAGAGGATGGGCCCAGACTCTTTCCAGTGACAGGACAAGGGGCAACGGGCACAAACTGGAATGCAGGAAGGAAAAAATATGAGGAAAAAAACTACTGTGAGGTGAACAGAGGGCATGGAGGAGGCTGCTCAGAGAGGTTCTGCAGTCTCCTTCCCTGGGCTTATTCCAAACTGCCCTGGGTGAACCTGCTTTGGCAGGGGGCTTGGACTAGGGGGGGGGTCTCCAGAGGTCACTTCTAGCCCCAAACATTCCATGGTTATGTGATTCGATGAGAGGAAGGGAGGAAAATCACAAGGGTGGGGTTTTTTTTTTACATTAGTCACAGCAGAGCTTAAACTTTTGAATTTCAATAACTTTATGGAACCAGCTCCTGTGGCGTTGGTTTAAGATGGTAAACTTAAGATGCTTCACTGTACCAACAATACCAGGACGCTCTTTAAGAGCAGATTTGCCTCCAGGACATACCTCAAAAGACTGTCTCATCCAAGCCTACGAGGCAAAGGGAGCCTGGATGAAGTTACCTCACATCTGTATCTTGAAAACCTCCAATATGGAGACTCTGTGCATCTCTTGGGAGGTGGTTCCAGAGACTGATGCTCTCTTTCTAAAATGTGAGAATTTGGGGGCAAAAGATTCAAGGCTAATGATTTGATTTCCTCTGGATCTCGGAGCAATCTCATCTTTTCTTTGCAGTTAAAAGAACATCAGTTCGCTGTGTAGCAAACATGAGTATTTTTGGGGTACTTGTACAACTGGAGTCTTTGGGATTGTTAGTGGGCGTTGCAGCTATCCCTTGTATCCCACATTTTCCCCCCAGTAATAGAAAAGAGATGAGAGAAAAGTAATTTCTGCAATTACGGTGAGACTGGGTTGTACCTCCTTCTTAGTTCTTTTCTGTGTGTTTCAAATCAAAGCAAAAGCTCAGAACTGTAACAGTGTGGGAGGTGTTGAGTCTCTCGAATCACTATAAATAGTGGCAGACTTGGGAGGACTTGGGAAAGCTTGGGAAGTGCACTAGTTCTCTTTGGGAATCTCTTTTTTTTTCTTTCCCTGTGATGTACAGGCTTTCAGGGGAGCATCTGCCTAAAACCTTCTGATTTGGCTGAATGTATGCAGAGCTGGAACGGTGTGCATTATGTTGAAATAGGTTAAAGATGCAAACAAACTTCTTCTAGACATTGTTAATCTGTATTTGTATTAATTGATGTTAAAGCAGATTGTAGTTAATTGCTATGAGCTAATCAGCTGTGTAGAAAACAAAGAAGGCCCTATATTCTAGCTTTTCTAAGCATTTGAAGCTTAGGCTTTTCTGCTGAGGAGGTGAATGTAATGTTTGTGATTACAGGAGTTTTTCATTTGGAAATATGCAGAATTTCGATTGTAGTAGCCAAAGAGTGGTTGAAGTTGGTTTTGCAGTCTGTGTGTTGTTGAAAAGTGGCTGAACTTGATCCCTAATGCCAGAAGAGTTGAATCCTCTGTTTGTCTATTGGGCGTTTGGTACTCAAGAGATAATATTAAAAACTTGCGTGAAGACTTTGATCATTCTCTAATGCGTCGCTGATAAAAATATCTTTTAATTCTTTGTCTGCACGTGCTTCCTTTGCGCTCCCTCTTCTTTCAGTAAGGGGCTGCTCTCTTCCTTTCCATCCTAACGAAGAGCGGCGCAAGAAGGAGCGAAGAGGGTACGTTCCTTTTCCCCGAAGCCGAGCGTGGCCGTGTCGTTCTTCCCGATTTCCCGGGGAGACTTGGACTTGGGACTTGCGTGTCCTGCAGCCGAGCTTTGCCGTCCCTGCGGGGCTCTGCTGTGCCTCAGCAATGCGGCCGTCCCAGCGCCCTTTGTTCCCGAGTTTGGGGTGGTGTTTGGAACACCCCATGCCCAGGTTATGAAGTGCCTCCAGCTTTGATCTGCCCTGAGAAGTTCCTTTGAGTTGGTGGGGGTGCTTTGATGTTCTCTGCTCGCTGGCTGCCAAGTCCTTCTGGTGGAGGTGCAGCGCGGAGCTGTTGTCCAGTTAAGAACCAAGACCTCATCTCTCCAGGCAGCCAAACACTTCTTTTCTCTCAGGGAGCAAATGGATCTCTCTGCTGGAGGAGTTTGTCCGTTGTAGTTGGGATTTTTTTTTTTTTTTTTTGGTTCTAAATTTAGCAGGTTAGCTCAATACTGTGCTAGAGGAGGGCTGGGTCCTTTTGTTGACACAGCTCGCTGGATGTTTGAAATGCCTTTTGCCTTCTCTGCACCCAGCTGTGCTGCTGAACTGGCAGCCCAGAGGGAAAGGCTGGGAGAATTGGGATTGTTCAGCCTGGAAAAGAGAAGCTTCAGGGCCACCTTATTGCTCCTTCCAGGACTTGAAAGGAGCCCTTAAGAAAGATGGAGAGGGACTTGAGACAAGGGCGTGGAATGCCAGGACAAGGGGCATGACTTCAGACTGCTAAAGAGCAGGGATAATTGGATTTTAGGAGGCAAGTTCTTCCCTGGGAGGGTGGGCAGGCCCTGGCACAGGGTGCCCAGAGCAGCTGTGGCTGCCCCTGGATCCCTGGCAGTGCCCAAGGCCAGGCTGGACGGGGCTTGGAACAGCCTGGGATGGTGCAAGGTGTCCCTGCCATGGCAGGGAGTGGGACTAATGACCTTTCAAGTCCCTTCCCACCCAAACCATGCAGCGAGTCTGCGATTCTATGACAAACCTTTATTAACAGCCCTGTTCTGGTTTTACTGGAGCTCAGGAGAAGTGGTTTTAACTGCGTTATACTCCTGTATGTGTTGGAGCAGGTAGTAAGCAAGATCAATATTCTTGTCAGTGGCAACAAGACAGGATGACGTGACCCCTTTCAGCTGTCTTTTCCATATCTTTTTTGGCTGGCAATGGACTAAAATTTCTCCTTTTGGGAAAAAGTTTATAAGGAATATTTGTGTTCAAGGAATGACTGGACATGGCACTCGGTGGTGCCAAGGTAGTGATCAGTTAAAACTTGAACTCGATGATCTCGGAGGTCTTTTCCAACCTAAATGATTCTGGCATGTACCAACAGATAGATTGTAGAAATCGTGCCCCATGTTTTCATCCAGCTGTTACATTTCACTGACTTAAAAAGTAACAGTACATCTACTGTACTCTTCTAAAATAGGGTGATTGTGCTTTGAGGAAAAAACCCATTATAGTAATTATTATTACCTGTAGAATCCATTAAAATACAGAATTTGACTGACGTCAGCGTTAGTGACAAAGAAACCTTGTGAAGGGCATCATTTAAAATTGAAGCGCTCATATTAAGACTGTAGGAAAAGAAAGGAGACAAGTCTTTATAATAAACCTGGGTGGCACTGTCAAGATTCCTAAAATGTGACAGATGAGTAAAGTAAGAACTCCAAGGTGGTTGTTGCCTGCTGCAAAACCTTTTGCAGATCCAGGATGAAATAAGAAGCGTGAATGATGAAATGTGTCTTGGCTTCTTGCTGTTAAGCAAATGGGGATCAAAGGAACTCCTCATATCCCTGTTTTCTAAAAGCTCCTGGTAGACAGTCTGAATTATAACATCCTAGGTTGTTTTTTTTTCCTGAAAGGGAAATGCCTTGGATGTGATGAATCAGGAGAATGTGGGGAAGCTGTAGAAAAGTACCCTTGTATTTGTCTAAATTGTATCTCTCCCTAATGTTTGCAGAGTTTCCCATTTTAAAACAAAAACTCATCAGTGATCGTTTTAAATACACTTAAGCTCTGAAACCAATCCTTGTATTTGTTGGGAATGTTAATGCTATAAGGAGGGCACGCTTTTATTTTGAAAAGGCTGAATGAAATGCTCACGCTCACCAGCAGCTTTCTGACGGTTCTTTTTTCCTTTTTTTTTTTTATTCTACTGAAGGAAAAACTATTGTTTTAGCGTTGTTGTTTTGTGTCTGGGTGTCATGTTCCTCTGATCACATGCTGGACTGCTAATACTTCTCTGAGACAAATTGCTGAAAACATTGGCTACGTTTGAGGTTGCAAGAATTCTCTATATATAGCGACAGAATTGATTTTTTTGGCTCTGTTGCTAGTGGCAACTCATCCTAATCCCAAACTGTACAGTAATGTGATTTATGGGGAGTACATTGCTCGCTGGTGAATGTTGTCTGGAATTTTTTTCTCCATGCATTGCTACAGGGGCACTGTTCAGGCACGAGGTGAAGATATTTCATGGTTTATCGTAGGTTGTGTGGATTAGCACATTTAAAATCATGAATAAAATCGTAGCTCACAAATGCCTTCGGGGGAAAAATTGCTTGGTTGTTTTTGATAGATTTTTAGAGGAGAAATTTCTCATTAATTGGGAGCTTCTGCTGATAAAAATGACAACTAGCTCCCATTTAAGGCCCAATTTGCTTGTGGGTACTTTCACACCAAGCATTTTGCATATGTGTTAATATTTTTTGTTTAAATCAAATAAATTTTACTGAGCATTAAAAAGCTTCAGTTAGAAATGTTGCCAAGGTATGTTATGTATGTTGTAATATGTTCTGTATATTGTAAAGAGCACTTAAAATTGGCCTGTGCCAGTTGTGATTGACCTCTAAATGCCCTGCTAAAAATTGTGACTTTATAACACACTGTGTGGGGAAGTTTCAGGTTTGAAAAGCATCAGTTAAATTCGCCGTGAGTACTCTCAGTAAGCAATGGACTCTTGAAAATCCAGATGGGCTTTTTAGGAAGGGACATTTTTTGACATTGGGAAATCAGTCCTGATGATCATCAGGATCTTTTCCCGCTTGAACCGTTCTGTGTGTGAGAACCTGTGAAGTCAAGACATTCAAAGTTGGGCTTTCTGGCTTTTTTTTCCCTCAAAGCAGGAACTCATTGATCTGCTCTCTGTGGGCATGGAAGGCAGAGTTATTACTCCTTTTGAGTTGAGTGAGGTTAGAACAGCAGTGCAGCTGCTTGTGGGGATGGCAAGAGGATGATCCAGGTACCGAAAATTGGGTGTGAGTTAGGGTTCACGGGCAGGAGACTGCTTTTGTCACAAAGATACTATGCCCAGCTTTGAGTCCTTGATTGCACAGCTTGCTATGTCCTGATACATTGAAATGTTGGTTGAAATATTTTCAGCTTCAATACCTCTGTTTACATTCAGGAGAATTTTCCTTCCGTGTACTTTTAGCTTAGTTGAGGATGAGTGGAGATTAAAAAGGGTAAACATTCCAAAGGACGAATGTAGCAAAGCTGTTCCCAGCTGATTAGTTTTAGGTGTGAGATGAGCAGGCGTCTAATTGCAGGGGAGATACAGAATCCAGTGCAGTTGCGAGTTCCTGTAAGTCCTCTGTGTAGCAGGGGGACAGAGCAGGGCTCCTCAGGGTGGTAAAATGTTCTGTGGTAGCTGAATCAACAAGGGATTACTGTGTGCTTGCCTATAAAAGGGATGGGGCGGATATTGTAGCTCCCGTTTGCTCGGAGAAGAACTGGTAGAAAATCGTGAGATGATTTGATTTGTAGTAAGGAATGTGTAGAGGGGAGAAGAGCTCTGCTGTGGTACAGGATGTTTGAATTGCCAGTTACTCCCTTTCTGCAGGAATTTATGAAGCTCTGTTCGGAAGAGCTATTTTAAGACTAAAGAGGAGACAGTACAGAGTATGTACATTAAAGTCAAGTTTAAAAAGGGGCCACTTTTTTATTTCTTTTGTGCTTGCCAGAGAACTGGAGCAGTGCACTGAGCTAAGCAGAAAGTGAGGGCTGACTTGCCCAGTGAGCTGCAGGAAGGAGAGCTGAATTCCTTGACTCAGCAAGCCAGGACTTTCCTGATGTTACAAATATTTGTGCTTCAGGAGTTGTGAAGGTGCCCTTCACACGTCTGCTGAGATCTGGCAGACCTCAAGTGGATCTGCAGGCAGGAAATGTCACTGGCTTCTCATGCTGGGTCAGAGAACTTCTTTGTGGGCAAAAATTGAGGCTGTGGGTGACCTCGCCGGGGTGGTTTTGAGTTTGTTCTGCTGCCTCGTGTGCTTTCACAGCTGGTGGGACCTTGGCCTGCCCAGCAACGTTCCTGTTAAAAACCTTGGCCTGGAGGCCACGTTCACACCGTGTTGGGATGTTTGTGGTGTGAGAGCTCCACGTTGTCCGTACTTGCCGTGGGAGGGGAGGCTGGTGTTGGGAATCCTGTCCAGACTGGCGGTGCCTTGGGCTTCTGCGACCACAAATTGCCTTCAGGACCTGGAGATGTGCCACCATGGGAGCAGGATTCAGCTCCTTCACAGGGCTGGTGGGCAGAGGCTCCTGGGAAGCAGCCAGGAGCGATGGGTTCAGCTTAGTTTTCCTAAGGAGGACTTCCAGAGAGCTAAGGAGCAGCCCATCCTGCTGTGTGGGAAGGTCAGGAATTTCAGCAGGAGCCCCACATGGCTGAGCAGGGAAAGCTTGTGAGGTCGGTGGGCAGCAAGGGAGGAGTATGAAAGCCTTGGCCACTCAAGGACAGTACCAGTGACACCTCCAGCTGGTCAGGGACACGAGGAGTGGAAGGATGGATGCTCTAGGGATGAGGCAGCCTGGGGATGGTCTGTAGGGATGGCTCCGCAGTTTTATTTCCCCCAGTCATCCTTTTCCAGGGAAATCTTTCCCTTTGCTGATGTCTAGGAAGACCTTAACATGTCTTTTGGAGAGAAGAGCCAAGGTAATGCTCTGGTGTAGAAATGCATTAATCACCAAGCGCTGGGGGAAGAATTCCATGTGTGTATCTCTGTGCTGAAGGGCATGGACGTGATGTAATGTGGGAGGCAGCAAGTTTAACTGCAGACCAGGCAAATAAAGGCAGCCCAAAATCCAAGCAGCTGAGTGGTGTTGGAACAGTGCTGTTAAATGCTCAACACAGTACAGTAACTTCTTGTGGAGTTTATTTAATAGGTGGTGCAAAGTCTTCAGCAGGAAAGGCAATAGTGGCAGCGCTGATATTATTCAAACCTGACATGGAACTTTTGCTCCTTGATAAAAGTACAACCGAACTGCCTATATCTAAGCAATAACAGAAACCTGGCAGGTGACAGCGTGCATATAAAAGAGTCATCTTTCTAGGTAGGGATTTATTTCATTCAGATGATACAAAACCATTGGACAAAAGAGAGTTTGTTAATTTTAAAACCAAACATAGACGCTGTGGTTTGCTGTAATGTGACCTCTGGTGATTTTTTTTCTTGGAGTGGCTGAAAAGGAACCTTAAGTATTCCGTGCAAGTGGAGACTCTGGTCTTAAATGAAATGGAAGTGGCTTTCTCCTTGCTTACAACTTACTAATTTCTTCAGCTGCCTTTTTGCAAGAGCAAAGGCATGAGGTCAGCTCTTAGAGTTAGCACTGATTTTACTGAAATTTGGGGATGTTTAAATCGAATACAGTTAGCCAGAAAGTGATTGGAGGCACTGGGATTCCCTGGGGATTTTGTGGTGGTCAGTCAGTAAAAAGAGTTGTAACAAAGGAGTTAATTCTTTTACATGATGTAATGAAAGTGAAACTTCACTTGCCACGCTTTGTCTGAGGTGAAATTTTTGATGTATAAATAAAAAATACCATTCATGGTGTTCAGTGATCAGTGTTGTAGGAGTTTTGCTGGGAAGAGGGAAAGTCAGTCTACAAAAATCTCTGAACTGGGAGTCTCCGGTCCTTCGTGACAAGGTAGACAAGGGAAATGGATTTGGACTGTAGAGAAAGTAGGTTTAGATTAGATATTAGCAGGAAGGTGTTAAGAGCAAGTTCTTCCCTGTGAGGATGAGGAGGCCCTGGCACAGGGTGCCCAGAGCAGCTGTGGCTGCCCCTGGATCCCTGGCAGTGCCCAAGGCCAGGTTGGAGAGGGCTTGGAGCAGCCTGGGATGGTGCAAGGTGTCCCTGCCCAAGGCAGGGTAGGGAATGGGATGTTCTCTAAGGTCCCCTCCAACCATAACCATTTTGGGATTCTGTGAAGTATGTTCCAAATTCTAATAACCTGGTTGTTGCCCTACCATGCTTTCTGCAGCCTGTGTACAGATAACCTCAGAAATAGCGGTGTTCTGAAAAATAATTTACCCTTCAGACACTCAGAATTTTATCCAAATCTTCTAAAACATTTCTGTAGTGGTAATTCTGTTTAGTAACGAGAAAAACCACGAAGAGGAGCTTATTACATGCAGCGTTTGAGAGTCTTGTCGTGATGAATAATTTCTGTAGATTCATTATTGCTCCAGGTATGTTGTCTTTGTCTGTGCTGGACACGGGGAGGGAATATTAATGTAGCGTGTCCCTGCGTACACGGGTGTTCCTGGAGTCCCTCATTAGCCATGCAGCTGCTGCTGTGTTCTCTTATCTCAGCGTTTATTGCCAACCCCTGCCCTGAACAGAGCCACGGGCATGATTTATGCTGGCTGGAGTATCTGGGATTCAGCTGTGCCTTTGTTAGTGACACGCCTGTCCTTAAATTAAAAACCAGGTAACAGCAGTTTGTTTGGTTGTACGGTATTGATTCATGGTGGTGCATTTTTCATGTTGCTGGGGGAAAGTGGGAGGAGACATCCACATAAAAGTACTGAATTAAACCAAACAACGATGTTGGCATTCCTTAACAAAACCTGTTTTCCTTCAAGGGGGAGCAAAACGTTTTGGCCCATTCCCTGCTCCCAAGTATTGTAGGATTGCTTTCCTTTTGTAGTGGGAGCTGGCATTCCAAAGGATATTTTAATTCAGTGTCATGGTCTGGAGAAGGGGCTGGAGCCTCAGGAGCTGCTGAGGGAGCTGGAAAGGGGCTCAGCCTGGAAAAAAGGAGGCTCGGGGGGACCTTGTGGCTCTGCACAACTCCCTGCCAGGAGGGCACAGCTGGAACAGGGACAGGAGGAGAGGGAACGGCCTCAGGCTGGGCCAGGGGAGGCTCAGCTTGGACAGCAGCAGGAATTTCTTCATGGAGATGATTGTCACGCATTATCGGGGGCTGCCCAGGGAGGTTTGGGGTGCCCACTCCTGGAGGTGTCCAAGGAAGAGCTGAAGTGGCACTCAGAGCTCTGGGCTGCTGACAAGGTGGGGATTTGGCACAGCTTGGACTCAATAATCCCTTGAGGTTTCTTCCAACATTATTGATTCCATGACTTGGCAAGACAAATGCCATCATTTTGAACATCCCTTCTTCCCCCAGCTTTTATTGCTGAGCACAATGCTGTGGGGTCTGGGGTCACTTGGGGTCAGCTATCCTGACTGGGTCTCCCCCCAATTTCTTGCACACTCACGACCTCCTCACTAATGGGACCAGATTGCCCAGAGCAGCCGTGGCTGCCCCTGCATCCCTGGAGGTGTCCAAGGCCAGGCTGGACAGGGCTTGGAACAACCTGAGATAGTGGAAGGTGCTTCTGCCCATGGCAGGGGGTGGAACAAAATTATTATTAAGGTCCCTCCCAATGCAAACCATTCTGTGGTGTGAGGAGCAGGAAAGGCTTTGAGCTGTGTAAGCACTGCTCAGCAATAACGGGAACATCCCTGAGTTATCTGTGCCCGGAACTTTGTGTTCTCAGCACAAATCCCAGGCACAGCTCCATCCCAGCTAGGGTGCAAAAATTAACTCCATCCCAGCCAAGCCCAGCCCCGGGAGCTGTGACCTGCCCAATGGAACGGGACAGGGCAGGCGCAGCTGCAGGACTTGGAGCTTACTGGGATTCCAGAGGTGCAGTGGGATAGTTCCCTGTCACCTTGGAAAGGTCATGGCAGTCGGGAGAGCTTCCTGATGGCTGCAGAAAGGCAAATGCTGGACCCGTTTTCAAAGACCGCTGGAAGGAGGATCTGGAGAGCAGCAGCTGCTCAGCTTTACCTTAATTCCTGGGAAAATTATGCGGCAAAACCTCCTGGAAACCATTTTTGAGGCTTCTTTTCCATTCCTTGATGGGCACAAGGGTGATTTGGAGCAGCCAGCATGGACTCCCTATGGCAAAAGGTGCCTTTTGAGAAAGGTGGCAGTGCACGTGTTTCACGTGGTGGCTTCGGCGAGCCCTTTGACCCAGTCCTGTAGCACCTTCACAGCCACGCTGGGGACACGTGGACTGATAGCTGGGTGGAAAATTGGCTGGGCTTCCTAAATCCAAGTGGTGGGAAGCAGTGCCAAGTGCGGCTGGCAGCTGGGGAATCCCTCAGAGGTGGATGGATCCGTGCTGCTCCGTGATATCTGTCCCAACGTGGATGGTGGGATGGGGCTTTTGGAGCCTGTTCAATTGGAGGAGAACCTTGATAGGCTGGAGGCAGGGCTGTGTCCGGGGTGACCTTGGGCTGTGAGTGACAGGGGCTGGCAGGAACCTGCGGAAGGTCAACAAATGTTGCGGTTTTTTGTTGTTTTTTTTGTTGTTTTTTTTCTTTGCTAGGGTTGGGGTTAAATGTGCGAGATGGTGTTTTCCGTTTGGATTTAGATGTCTATTAATTTTTATCTATATTACAGTTTCATAGACTGAGTTTTACAGTGCCTCTAGTTAACAAACTAAAAAATGTTTTTCCATCTTTTTACAAGGCCCTTTGAGGATAAATTGTCTAATTAAGAAATGACACTTAAATTATTTTTACTTTTAACTTAATAACTAACTACTTGTGGCCTGCAATGTGGACTTTTCTATTTAATTACAAAATACTACTTAGACTTATGAAGAAGAAGATGAAAAAGAAGGACTATCTTCTGCTTTAAAACTGTCATCTTGCTTTTATATATGTTACTATATTCTAAAACTTTAAACTTTTAAGTTTTTCACCATGTGATATTACACACTTCTATTCAAACTGGACACTTATAATTTTAGTTCTAGCACTCAATTTTGGACGCCTGTTCCAAGGCCTGAGGTCAAATGCAGTGTTTTCTTGGGGGTCAGTGCCTGTCAGCACAGAAAATCTGAAATTCTCAGTGACCAGGGTTCCAACAAACAAAGGCAAATACTCAGTTCAGGAGCATTCCAGCCTTGAGCAGCAGGCCAGGCTGGAATTTCAATGCCATCCTGGACAGAAACACTTCACTGCATGTCTTCACCGTTAAAGAGATTGGTCAGGAGTGATTTGTGAAGAATAATTTTTAAACAGCATCTTTATCCTGCCAGCAGTAATGCAATATGCTTATTTATTCCCTTTGCCCCACTAAAAATCATTCAAAACCATTTAAAGTCTGTGATAGTTTAAAAAGAGGACAAGAAAGAATAAATACAAAGAAATTGAACAATATTTGGGGTTGATTGAAGCTGATGGAGTGATTTTTGTCACTGGGACAAAACCAGCTGCTCCCCTGTTGCTTTTCTTTTCTTTTTTTATAGTGAGAGCTGTCTGTTCATGTTTTTAGTGGAAAATTTTACAGTGAATGTATACTAAAAAAAACCAGGATAGTATTACTCTGGACATGATTGCACACTGAGTGTGTGTGCTCCTAGTGTGCATTATAAGCACAAGTTGTAAAGTCATAATTTTCCACTGGTGTGTTCTAGCTGTCAGGAATTATCCTTGATCTGCTTTCTGGGAAGCTGGAAATTTTGGGGTATTTCAAAATTTACTGATTCATCTTCTTGAGTGTTGGTGGATTGAGTCAGGTTTAACCCGGCTGCAATGTGCTCTACAGTTCTTAGAGAGGTTTACTTCAGGAATTTTTGATGGGGTGAATTAATTTCAGGTCAAGGTCAGTAGAAAGGTGAGTTTCTTTAGCCTGATGTTTTGGGTGTGATACTAGTTTATCCGTTTTCTGAGGCTTTGTGTTAATTGTAAGGATTTAAAAATTTCCTTAAGTTTTCCAAACAATTTGTCTGAATGTTCATAGCCAAAAAAAAAACCCCACAAACACAAACTGCTGGTGTCCCATGAGCTGTATGAATTTTCCAGTTAATACCTTGGGGTTTTGATCATTATCATCATCCTGCACAAGAAGTTATTCCAGATGGGATTCAGGCCTTGGCTGGTTCATTGTTTAATTTCCCAGCCTTTGAATAGAAATACATTCACTGGTGCAAATTTAGCCTCTTCTTTAATTCAAGAGCCCTGAACATGAAGTGTGTGTTTACGTTTTTGCATAGCTCTGCATGGAATTAAATTTTTATCCAGCCACTAATTCACTTTCTGGTTTTCAGGGTGTCACTGGGTTTAACTTCCCGCTGTGCAAGCTGTGACTTTGATCTTCAGATTTGTACAACTGCACAGTATTGGCAGATGTGACATTGTCTTATAAAACTCGAATGTATATTTTAATGTTCTTATATTGATTTTTCATGAAGGTGTGAGCTTTACACATTTCCAGCCCAAGTGGACATCCATGAAATAATTAAGCCCATCTGTTTCTCCCGTTTCCCTGTAGGAAAACTTAATGAAATACGATTCTCCACTGACCTGACTCCTTAATTCACATTGTTATGCTCTTCTACAATGGGAATATGAAAAGATACCTCAATATTTCATAGCATCTATTGACTTAAATTGATACGGGGAGTTGAAATGTGTGGCAGTGGCTGAAATTCGGGGTTGGGAATTTGCAGTGACAGTGAGGGCTCAGCACTGGAAAAAGTGGCATTAGCAAAGTGGGGATGGCAGGAAGAGAAGTTTTCTTTCTCCTGCTCTCTTAGAATTCCCTGGTCTCACAGAGCTCGAGGAAAAGTGGGGCAAATGGAGTGAGTGCATTGCATTAACGTTGGCAGGGTAAAGATGATATTTGGGAATTACTGTCCACAAACTAAGATGCTTTTTTGGGGAGTGCAGTTCTGGTGTTTCCTGCACTTAGTTAATGGTTACTTTGAGAAAAAGATGTAAAAGTAGGTATTAATGCTCCCTAGTTTAAAAAAAACCCACTAAATAATGTTCCTGCTTTCTTGCAGACTCACTCATTCATGTCTTAAAAAGTTACCAGTAGTTAGAGAACATTTCATTACTTCATGGAAACAAATGCTTCCTTATATGAATGGATTTGAAAGTCCATCCTGAAGGACAGTAAGGTTAAGACTATCCCAGCTTGCACATAAAATCGGGATACACACGTCAAAGTGTGTATCACACTGCCCAAGTTAAGAAACTATGATGCATTTATTAGTCAGACTTCTCTTTTCCTCCACTCAAAATAATTTTCTGCTGGGAAATGTGTTGACTTCAGTCTCCTCTTTCATCATGTTTTGTAATGCATTCATAGTTGTCAGAGAAGGATTGCTGTCTGAAGTGTCCCAAGGTTAAAAGCAGCTTTGTGTTGGACCAAGGGAGAGAAGTGCCGTCCTGAAGCCGCAGGGATCACCTGCTCCAAGGAATGCAGACGGCTGATCCCGACAGCCTTTCCGTGCTTCACCATTCTCTTCATTCAGCAAAACAAATTTAAATATTGGATACATCATCTGGCCAACTATTTCCCCATTTAAAGTACAGAACAAAATCTAAAATATTTTTCATAAGGAGGTGCTGGTGCACAATCCATTCTCTTCCTGCCAGAGCTTGTGGTCGATCTGGTTCCAAGATTTCAGTTGGTTTTGGGAGCCAATTTGATTCCCATGTTATTTTGTAGTCCTACACAAGGGCTGCTTGAATGTTTTTGGTTTTCTTCTCTGGTGCAGAACCTTTAATGTAGAAGATTTTTGGGTTATCTCGGGCTTCCTGCTTGTCGCAGTCGTTGTTTTGCAGTTAGTTTAAGAGGAATTGGGTTTGAATGGGGTGGGAAAAAAGCTCAGGTGAAGTACACAACTTCATAGCCAGGTTTGGTGTAATTCAGCCCTGATTCTGTGTTTTGAAGTGCAGTTAGCTGAGAATTGGAAAACTGTTTGCCTAAAGTATTCCCAGATTTACCTTCCAAAGACTGCTGCTTGTTTTCTTCTACCTTTTCCGTATTGATAAACACATTCCAGGTATTCCTTGGAGTTATTTGTGCAGTTCTCTAGAATTCTGATAGAAAAGTGAGTCTTTTCAGAGGAACTTTGTGGTTTCTGCGTGTTCGCTGAGCAGACTGGGTAATTGGATTTTGGAAGAGGAGATCTTAAAAGAAATTGAGTTATAATTTTCGCTGGAATACTTGAAGTGTTTTACAAAGGAAATTCATTCACAGGCATCTCGGCCAACTTCACTTGTTCCTATGGAGGTGTTTCATATGGGAGTCACACAGCCCTTGGAACCCACCTGGGCTACACGAGGGGGATTTGGGAAGTTCAGCTGTTGGAGTTGGAATATGGCCAGATCTTTTGGGCTGTCATTGGTCTGGGAAGGATTTTCAGCAATCACGATGCATTTAAACTTTTGTTTTACATCCTGTTGGGGAAGCTGAGCATGTGGATACTCTTCATGGAGTAAAAGGAGCTTGTCCAGAGCCCCTTTCTATTGAGTTAACATTATTAGAGGATGTTCCTGAGGTGTGTGGTTTTCTTATTGGCGTGTCACCAGAATTATTGTGTAACTAATTTAAATATAATTATTCTTTTTCTGTGCCTATGGTGTAGCCTTAAGCTGAGTAGTTTGTGGTATAGCTTAAAGAAAATAACTCTGACCAAAATAAGTCTGAAGAAAATTAAGTAAGTCTGAATGACACATAAAGCCAAATCCTGTTTTGTGCTCCCAAATTCCTCCCTTGGCTGTGCCACTGGAAAGCTGACGAGCGTTTCATGAAGAAAATGCTATTTATGCCTGGGAACTGAGTGGCCCTGGGAGCTGAGTTTGCCCAATAAAACTTGGAAATTCAGCCATCACATATGTGAAGTCCACACACAGTCGTTGCTGGGCTACTGATGTGCACTTGTCAAACCATTTCCCTTTTTTGTTGCTGTTTGACTCTGCAGATTGTCCGGCAGAAGCTCCTTTTAAAGTTAATTATTGAATTTGTAGAGTTTTGCTCTTTGTGTTCATGGATTTTGATGAAATTATTGAATTTGGAGTGTTTTGCTTAATGTTCCAATGGATTTTTTTTGCTTTCTTTCAGAGCATTCAGTCAGAAAAGAGCTGCAATTGAGAAAGAATATGCACAGGTATGTTCTGGAATAATTTTGACGGCTGTGGCATTGTTCTGTTGGGATAATCTGTTAATCAGCAAATTACCACGGTGTATGTTTTGTTTCATTTATCTTTTCCATAAGTTACTTACTATGAAAATGTGTTGAAGTTCTGAATCAGTTTGGTCTATGCATAACTTAGGCCCATTCTGTATTTTCATGTCTTTTGACTTGAGGACGTTCTTGAGTACAGAAAGCATTTTTAACATTTTTTCCCCAATTGTTAGGAAGTCACTTGCCGTGTGGTTTTTCTCAGAAGTCAGTGTGAAACTTGAGTGAAAGGTAAAATCAGGTCAATTAGAGGGAGAGGAAATGTTCTGACTTACTTGGTCCAAAATAAATGTAAATTCACATTCTTCAGTAAGAGCAGCTTCCCATTCATCTGAAATAAAAGCAAATTTGGCCTCATGCTTGTGATAGGGAGTGGAATGAATTTTGATTTGTTTGTGAGAAAAGAGGGAGGATTGCTTTTTCTCCCCCGGTCCAAAATTAGAAAGCATCTAATAAGGGGCAGCTGCCTGTTTAATTTACAGTAAAGGCTCTTGGAGCTTAAGTCCAAGTACAACAGATTAAAAAGACATTAATTTATTTTAAAATAGATTAAAGGTAGAATAAAATCCAAGAGAGTGAGCTCGTGGAGCTCAGTTTGCCGTAAATCCAACTGGAGATGTGCCTGACGTGGAATGCGAGAGCACAAGCTGTCACTAGGCTGCTCCCAAGTGCAGTTTGTAGGATGTCACGTTAAACATCCTTTTAGTCCTCAGTGCTGCATCCCCCCCAAAATACACAGAGCTAACGTGCTCTGGGGCCAGACTTCACTGTCAGTTGGGAAAAGATGATTCCTGTGCCTGTGATGGATGGGTTTTTAGTGCTGGATTTTCTGCATGTCTTCTCAGCCTAAAACTTGTCTGAAAACCTTTCCTAAATCAAGTGGAATTTTGCTGAATTAAGCCCACTCAGTGACAATAGTGCCGTAAGTTATTGGTGCTCCCATTCTTCCTCAGGATATGAATTTACCTTGGCAAGTATCAATTCCGTTGACAGCTGAACTAAATTTGATTAAATACCTGAATTTTTCAATGATGTTGCCTCCTGAAACTGTGGTTAAAAGTGTGTATTCTTGGGTGATTTTTAAACTGATGTGGAAAATTTAACACCAGTTCTTAATACATTTATCCATTGGACACTGGGAATGTCTTTTACATGCAGAGACACAACAGTCGCTGCATTTAGGGAATAGTCTTGATAAGTTGGAAAAATAATTACACTCTGAGCTTCGGAAAGCTCAGACTTAACAACTGAGGCTTTCAGCTCCTTGGATTTAACTCCCCCCCCAGCTTTGCAGCAGTGCAGCTGCAGCATTTGAGATTCACTGAATGGCTGTTTATGTGAATGAAGTCTTGTGGGATCGCTTCCTTGGATCGCTGATAGGTGCACAGCTCCAAAACAATGTTGGATGCTTCTTCCAGGGCCTCTAAAAGGATTTCTGTTTTGGAGGTGGTAATAAAATTTCACATAAAGCCTTTTTGGGGGAGAGAAGTTGTGCACCACATAAATGGCAAGTTGCATTCATCAGCAGTGGGATATTCCTTTTAAACCAGTTCTAAAGGGAGCTGGAAACGCTCAGTGGTTCATGAAGCCACATTTCTAAACCTTTTCACAGATTCTCTCCAAACGCCTCTTGTCACCTTAGGGAATTTGGAATATTCTGACATCTGACTTTTTTTTGGCAAGATAGAAGTGGTGGAAGGGTGGCCAGTGAAAATAAGTTTCCCAGAACTGAATGCTTCGTTGGTTTAAAAAAAAAATTGTAGGTTGGTGCCCTGCACTTGGGTGCCAAGTTTCTAAACACAGAGTGCTTTTGTTGGGAGCAGGAGAACCTGTCCAAAGGCAAGTGAAACACCCCAGCCCAGTGTTTATAACTTGCCCCTAATTACATGGTAAGTGGTGCAAATGTATGTGATGAATTACAGGGCCTGGATTTAAATTTCCCTGCTCTTATTTTGTCCAGGTTTTTTTGCGTTGTGTTTTCACCCAGTTGTACCCGTTGCCTTTGAAGGTTTTTGGAGCTTTTGTTTTTTTGCTTATTGTCCATCTCCAGTGGGTTCTTTCCTGGCTTTTCTAGGTTGTGCCATGGTATATAAATGGGAGAAAGATCCAATATATCAGCAATTCTGCAGTTTTCTAGATCAGTTGGGATTCTCAGCTCTTCCACTTGTATTTTTGGTCCTGCATTATTTAATATATGCTAGAGGCTTACCTTAATTTTCAGAAATGAGAGCTCAGAAAGGTTCTCATTTCTCACTAACAGTATGCCTGCTAATAGTATTTAAATTGCAATTTTATATTGTTATTATTAGCTATTCTCCGTGATTAATAAGCTACCTGAAATCAGTGGCTGAGAATACTCCTATGGTGAAAGAACAGATTACTGAATGTGTGCTTTTGCTGCTACCTGCAAAAAAAACCATTTTACCCAGCATGTTAAATAGGTAAAATGTTGGTTTGGGGGGGGGTTTTCTTGAGATCATAACTACATCTCTGCTGCAGTTACTGTTATTTCACACTTCTAACTCGAGAGACGAGTCTCTCACACTCTGGGAACACACAGATGACCTTCCTTGTCATGTTTTGGTTTTGCTTGATGTTTCATTGTCATTGTTTCAGAGTAAAACGTGACTCCAGGCAATCAGCATGGCCTGGCCCCGTGGAATTTGCAAGTAACCTCAAGGAGGCTGAGTTTCCCTGCATGCTAATAAGTTTCTAATTCTAGTACCTCAACTAAAGGCACTGATGTTGTACAAAAAAAGGTGGGAGAGCCGCTTCCCTGAGCTACATTTCAAGTGAGGCGTAAACAGAAATGTCTGTTCAGTTGTTTTTTTAAGAGAGGCAGTAATGGTTAGGATTTTTTTTCTCCTCTCTGCGTTTTCTAGAGGTCAAATTAACATTGAGGAGCTGTGGGTGCTCAGTAAAACCAGCTTATCTGTCATCAGGAGGAGACAGGGCACTCGGTGTTGATTGCTGTGTCTGTGGCACCGGGAAACTTTGTGCATTTAAAACATTTTCAAATGTGGGGAACAGAAGAGTTAATGTAGTTTATAGCCACACAGTCCCGTTGGCAGCTCCTCATATCCACGGTAGTGGTCAGAAGAGGAGGCTTAAATAAGATGAAATGAATGTGAGAGGGAAAAGCAGCTGGAGGTGGAGTGAGAGGAGCAGGAAAGGTGGGGAAGTGGATGTAAGCAGACACCATGGTCACTCTTAACCATTTCTCTCACCCTCTGTCTCCCCAGACCTAGCAAACACACTCATTTCAAGACATCAGAATATATGCATTAATATTTCCTAAAAAATTACAATATTCCTGTGGTAGTTTTTGTTTCTATAATGTGTGCATGTGTATACATAATATATAAAGCAGATACTTAATAAATAAACATAACATGGTTTATTTTATATCTTTATGTGGATATATTATATGTAATTTATTTATATATTTGCCAGAATGTCCTGGTTTTCTGTTGTTTAAAATTAAAATAGAAGCTGACCGTCTCTTTTACTGTGTTCTGACAAGGATGCCAAGCTGCCCAGTGGCCTTTGGAAAAATTTTTCAGAGGATTAAAACTGTAAGGGTTAAAATCAGATATTCCTGCCACGTCTTAGTAACTTCTGCCATGGCTCATTTTTTTTCCTTTGCTGTTCTTTGTTGTGTATTCCGAAACTTTGTGAAAATTAACCGATTTATCTTTATCCTGTGAAGACTGGGAAGGTGATGGTATTTCCCTTGTAAGGAATGAGAAAAATTGAGTGAATTTTAGCCAAAATAACACGAGTCTCTGGTAGAGTGGAAACGGAACTCTTTTGAAAATACACTGATTTATTGCAGCGTTTCAGGGGTGGCTGTAGGAGCAGGAGGATGGCAGACACTGCGCAGGAACAGCTGGAGATTTGGGAATGGTGCTGGGGAGCTCTGTAAATAGAACCCTGTCAGCGTGGCGCACCAGTCACCTGGTAAAAAAACGAAATCCCACCAGGCAAAACAGCTGCAGCATGGCAAGCACAGCCTTTAAACAGGCTTGGAAAACAAAATAAATTCCAGGGTGAAGCAAAGTCCTTCCTCTGCCTCCGAGCTACGGAGCCCCTGGAGCGGCAGGAAAAAATAACTTGAGCTACCTGCCCTGCAAACCCAGCAAGCAGCTTTCCATTAGATCATTCCCTGCAGTCTGGGTTGGATTTTTTAATCCCAAAGGATGCAGGAGGTTGCTGTGGGAGAGCAGGAAAAGATTGTGGACTTAAAGGGTGGGTCCCCGACTTGGGGACAAACAAGGAGCAGCCCTGGGTTGACTGCTCAGGAGCTGTTTTGTTAACAGATGAACTTAAGTTACTTGTTTCTTCCTGTGAGAATGATTTTAGAGTAACTGCAGTGCTAACCCTCCCTCTAGAGTATTTCTGTATTACCTAAGACATTTCTCTTGGTTTTGTTCGATGGTGAAAGCAATGACTTTGGTAATCAGGCAGTAATTTAAAAAAAAAAATGGGCAATTGATTTGTGTGTATGGAAGATGTATATTTAAGATTTAGGGCACTTCATCTTTTAGGGAATTAGGATCTTTGACTTCTGTACTCCAGATCCTCTGAGGAGAGTTTAGTTTGTAATTAGCCCATATGCAGAAACGAGGTTGGTTTTTCTTTTATCTCAGGCTTGTATTTGGAAGGAATTTACCTGTCATTCTGTGGTTTCTCTGCAGAGAAACTTTCACTTGTAGTCCATGAGTGGACTAGGTTGAAATTTTCATCCTGGGTATCCCAAGCTGAATGGCTGCTGTATCTGGGTATATTTGAGTGCAATTAATTTAAAAGACAACAAATTGCTTTGAAACCTATCTGTGTATTTATTCTGTTTTCAAACTTTCTGTAGGAAACATTAGGAAAAGCTCCGAGTGAAATCTTTTTCCACTAATGAGCTAACTGAGGGTCTGCAAGTGTTGCTTTTATCCTTGTGTCTGTTTTAAAAGACGGACAAAATATTCCAAAACCAACTAACCAACCAAACCCAACCTATACCAAGTGACCCTGGAGGCTTGAGGTGCTGCTTCATGTGTGCTACCTAAAAGTGTGGCAGAGCTTTGAGGTACGTTCTTTCTATTTTATTGGCGGTGTTGCAGACCATTTTAGCAGACATACAGTGTGTTGGGTTAATTGAATATGCAAATCATAGTTTTGTCCACCAGCACTGGGGAATGTTCTCCTCCCAGCCCAGAGCTTGGAGGAGACTGTGGTCTTTATCCAAGTTCCCTTTTCCCCCAGTGGTGGCTCTGTGGATGTGGCACCTCTTTCTATTAGCAGAGTTCATTTCTTACCTGTATAGAGAGAACAGCTACTGAAATCCTATGATCCAAGCTCTGACTTGAATATTTCACCTTTCCTGCTGTAGTAGTTTCTATAGGAGAAGGCAGCAGACCCATGGAAGCGTCATGTGTGACTTAATTTTGGATGTTGCTCCCTGCAGCTTGGCACATCTGCTTGGGGGAGGGGGAAAAGCTGTATCCAAGAAACCTGTGAATCCAATAGCAAAAATGCCAGAGCCATTCCTGCGCTGAGTGAGATTCCCCCATGGATCCTTAGGGGCTGTGGGGCTCCTCGTTTTCCTTGAGGTGGAATCTTGCCGCGGTTGCTCCCGTCTGTCATAGACGGCTGTGTCAGGCAGGTTTGCTTGTAAACAAACTGTGCTGCATTCCGTGGGGCTTCCTCCTGCTCTTTCGTGGACCCTGGAAACCAGGGAGGGTGTGGAGCCTTCAGGAGGAGCTGATGCTGGCTTGGAGATGATGTCTGTGGTTGATACCCAGGAGTTGTTGTTCCCTGTGAGGGTGGGCAGGCCCTGGCACAGGGTGCCCAGAGCAGCTGGGGCTGCCCCTGGATCCCTGGCAGTGCCCAAAGCCAGGCTGGACACTAGGGCTGGGAGCAGCCTGGGACAGTGGGAGGCGTCCCTGCCCATGGAAGGGGGTGGCACTGGATGATCTTCAAAGTCCCTTCCACTCAAGTCATGGGATTTTATGACTTAATTTAGGATATTTCTTTTGGATAATCGCTGGTGTTTTCTAAATGAGCTTTAGGTTCATTAGGTAAAAAAAACCTCACAGTAAGACCTGTTTCAGCCTGGGTTATGAGCAATCACTTCAAGTCTTTGTTCCTTGCCATATTCCAGAAAAATCTCATGTTTAGTGTGGAGTGCCTGTGATTTCAGATATACCTGGAGCCTGGACTGTTTTGTAAGTTTGTTTTAAATCTCAGCACATCTGACTTTCCATTTTTTGGGAGAATATCCGTCACACTTCCCAGTCACTGCCTGGCGTGGACATCATGCATATTGATGGCCTGGTTTGGTCCTTTCAGCCATGGTGGTGCACAATGCATCAGCAGAACTTGCTGCTTCCAGAAAGAAAACACCTGCCTGGTACTACCTTTGGATTACGTTCTCCATTCAAAGCACCGGGATGTCCATAAGCGGGGCAGGAAAATGAAGTGTAGGACTCGGTGGCTATTCAGGCCATTCTTCCCGACCAAGCATGGAGAATCAGTGGCCGTGAAGGCCACAAAGACTGATCTGCTCCATTTCATAAATGGTTAGGAACACTATTGTGAATTTTAGAATAACTTGTAGAGACAAGTTTGACAAATCAGGTGTTATAATGGGATTATTGATACTATTCTGCACTTGTCACAGTTCAGCCTCTTAGTGCACGTTTCCCTTTTTTCCCCCCAAACAAGAAGCTCTTTAGAATTCTCTATATTAAATGTCCGTTTAACATTTAATATAATATACTTTGCCTGCAACAAAGACCGCGGGTCTATGAGTGGCATTCCAAACAATATTATCGTTGACCTTCTCTTTTTATGTAGATTTTGCATTCAGTTGTTCGTGTACTTTTCCGTCTCCAAGAAGCACATGTCAGAACTTAGAGTGGGGGGAAAAGTGGGATATCTAATTTTGGTCTTGTCTCACTGGTTGTTCTGTTAGAAGAAAAATGAAAATGCCCTACATTGCAGTATTAGTCCATTTAAAAAGAATTTTAAAAGGCAGCCTTTTAAAAATGCTAAGCTATCTGCTACAGTTTTTATGGAATTCTTTAGGTTAAAATAATATTTCTCTAAGAACAGAGCAGGACTGTCAGCTTCTATTTTCAGTGAAAACATCTAGTTCCTTATAAAGGGGCTGCTAAGCTTAGAATCACTCCATTCCTACAAAGAAAGCCCTTCATAAAGAAACCCCATTTTTTGCCGAACTGATGCAAGCAGGTTTCTCTGAGCCTGCTTGTAGCCGTTATTTTTCTTTCCGATTACTGCGCTCAGAAGCGTCCAGGGCCTGGAATTTGGATCCCTGTAAGTGGTTCTGCTTGCAGATGAAATACTTTATTCTTCAGAGCTGCTCTTTGCTTGGCCATTCAGCTCCACCAGTGAGGCAGGCAGTGGATCCTGTGGAGTTATCCATGAGTTGCTTCTGTGGGCATCGTTGTTTTTTCTCTGCAGCCTCAGTTTTTCTCGAGCTGCCTCAGCGTCTCAGCTCTTTCCTAACACGTTCAACCCAGTCATCCTTCCCAGCAGCTGCTTTTCTTTTTCCTGGGATTTAAGAGGGCAGGCGAGTCACAGCTCAAGCCTTTCAAAATACGCACAGTGGAAACTTTGGGCCTCCGAAGCAGCAGCAACACCAGCGCTGAGTCATGAGTCTGTGCCAGCCGTACCCTGCCAAGGCTGCTCCACCCCTCCTTGGGTTCCTTTTCCACGTCTTTCCTTGTATCTTGTCCTGGGAATACAATATTCTGTCATTTCCTAGCTTCCCACACCTCATGCACATCTCGCATTCATCTCAGACTTCTTTGGGTGGAGGAGGTCGTCTGTTCCAGCCTCCTTAACCAAACTGTAGTTTGGTTCAAACTTAGGAAAATCTTTAAGCATCTTAGTTGCCAAACTGCATCCCTAAGGAAAAATGTGTCTTTGTTGTCAGGGCTGTTTGAGAGCCCCGGCCAGGTGCTGCCTGAGCCACCTCCGTGGCTGTTTTTTCCCTGCTCCATTTTCCCAGTCCCCTGGTTGATGATGGTGGTGGCGTGTTCTCCTCCCAGCTTTTGGGTTGGTATCAGTTCCTCAGGAAATGCATCCTGGCTGCACGGCTGTGCAGGGAGCTACAAGCAGTCAATACGCCCAGGAATGCTCTGCATGTGGGTTTGGGATGTGTGCTTGGGGATTTTTAAATCCCTAAAGCTTCTAGGTAAGAAGGCAAATATTTGGTGCGCGAGCATCACCCATCATCCCTTCCTTTATTTTCTTGCAGGCCATAAGTGAATAGCTGTTTCTCTCTTAACTTTCTTTTGCTTTTTATTTGCATTTCTGCACCTTCTCTGTTAGCCCTGCATTTTTCTGGAGCCATCAATTGAAAAAAAAACACAACTCCTTTATATCCAACATAACTCTGTCCCTTTACCTAATAATAAGCACCATCTCTGTTTCAATCAAAAGACCATAAGTTAGGGAAAAATAGCAATCACCAGTTTGCCTCAAAATGGTACTCAGGAGAGTGTAATTAAAAAGAAAATGTTGGTTAAAAAAAAAAACCTACCTAGAAATAAAAGTATCGAGAGTCTTATTCTTTGTATAGTTCAGTTGGTTAATTCAGCTGATTAAATTTTCTCCAGTTCATCTGGTTGTCGAATGTTGGGCTCGCAGAGGTACTTCATAGGAGATGGTGTTCCTTTTTTCTCTGGGACTTCGAAAAACTGTTTGATTGCACCTCCTGCACAGTAATTAAAGTGGTTTTGGGCTATGTGTGACTGTATTTTAGGTAGTGACATTACTGAGAAGTTATTCTTCCTTTTCATGTGTCTCAGACCAGGTTACCTTAATTTTACTGTTGAAAAGGTGTCCGCTGGTTAAATGAAAAAAAAAAAAATTAAAAAAGAGCACATTTTATTTACTGTTCAATAATTAAAGACATAAACTTGTGCTCACATTGTAAAAAGGCCTGAACATAGGTTTGCAGGAGGATCCTGTCATCCTTTCCATTCCAGAGCAATCCCCAGCCCCAGGGATCCAGATTTCATGTTGGACCCTCAGGAGTTCATTAGATGGATGTAAGGAAAACTGGGCAGAGCTTCCTGGCTTCTGAAGCTGTTTGTCTTAGAGGATTATTTAAAGGGTAAAGTAGATGTGTTCTTAACTATTTTTAAAAACTATACTCCCTTCTTCCTCTTTCCAGCCTTGGGAGTTTGCTTGCAGACCTGGATAAACCACAGCGTGTTGACAGCTCAAAAAAAACCCCCAAACACCCCAACAAAGAATGTTTAAGTCAGATCTCCCCTAAATGATTATTCAGTGTCAGACGCTGCATCCACAGTGGGTGACTTGTTCAGTTTCATACAGATAAAGGCCTTTTAGCAGCTTACACTCCCAAAAAAAGAGGAAGGAGAAAGGAAAGCCATCAACTTTTAGATCCTAGGGATTATTTCTCAAGAGTTCTCCGAACTGTTGCCTCAAATATTTATTGTTCTGTTTCATGGTGTGTGCGGTCAGCAGTGAAACTCAGCTGAGTCATTCCCTTCCACATCGTTTTAGAAGGAATAAATAACAATATTTGAACATCTTGGTGCTTTAGATAAGGAAAAATGCTTGTCCAGCTGGATTCTGGAAATCTGTAGGTGGCTGGCATCCCATATAGATGATGGGCTCCACTTGATTAGGGCTATTTTATTTTAGTAGTGTTTGGTTGTTACTCATTAAGTTACTAATTAATCCATTTTCCGGTTTTTCCATAGGAAATAAAATAAGCCAGTGGAACGAGTTTTATATTGGGAGAGTTCCATATATTTAAAAATAAATTGCCATCTGTTTTATTGAGAAAACATTTTAAAATGTGGTTTGATGGGTAAGTTAGCAACATCAACATCACTAAACGCTCACGAGGGGAAAATCCAGTGTAGGTACGGTGCAGGAACAGAACCTTAACACTGATTTACATTGTAATTTATAGACGTAAAGCATTCTTTTCAGTCACCAGAATTGTGTTGATGATGGCATAGAGTTATTCCTGCTGTCTCTTTTTTTAATTTTCAATATTACTCCATGTTTTCTGCTAGGCAGATATCCTGGCTGCTGCTCATTTCTCTAGCAATACACTCTTCACTGCCTTTTGCAGTTTAAAGGGTAGTTTGTCATATTTTCAACAAGAATAAAAGCATGTTTCATACTGGTTGCAAACAGAAACTAATTGAGTAGGAGGAAGCCTACAGATTTATGAAAAAAACATCTCAGCACTGGCTTTCTTAGCTCTGCTTGTGTCCAAATATGGCTCAGAGCTCTTTTTTTTAAAAAAGCCATAAAGAGGTAATTTAAAAAAAATAAAAATACCGAGGGCTGGTTACATTTTTTGAGATGTGAAATTTGTGAGCTCCTGGGTTTCCTGGATTTATTTCTCTTCAGGATGCCAGGTACATCTGTGTTTGCTTTTTGATTGTCTATCCAAATAGGCTGGCCAAAAATTTGCATTTTTCCTATCACATGGGGTTTTCTTGTATTTATAGCAGCATCTTGAAAGATATTTTCTGTCTCGTGTTGGCTTTCCGGTTTTGTTTTGCCTGATAATTTATGTTCACTTAAGGTGGAGCANGAGCAAAAAGCATACAGAATATTGAATAAATGTGATGGAGATACATCTTCTTTTCCTCCAAATAACATAGACTTTGGTGATCCTTGTGACTCCAAACACCCAATATTGCATGATTCAAGATTAAGAGATGATAATTTTTGATTTCACAGCTGATTTCCTCTGTAGCAATGATTACACACCAATAAATGGTAAAAATTGTGGGGTTGGGGTGGGTGGGTGGTGTTTATTTTTTTAGCAGTGGGTCTTGTCACCATCTTTATGGTGACCTTCACGCTTGTACCATGACTGCATAGTTCCTTAAAACTTCTTTCTGGTGAAAAATCCATGAGAAAAAGGGTTTTTGCTGTATTTTAGTAAATTAAGCTCTTGAATCTTAAAAAAAAAATCCCCTCACACTACGTGTTTTGCGAGTTCATATGGCTTATCTACTGTTTTTGTTTGGGTTTTTCCCCTATGTGTGTCAGGTGTAAAGAAACGAGGCAAAGAACTTGTCAAGGTTCTTGTAAAGGTTCTTTTAAAATGCTGCAAAGAACCTCCCAGGAAATAATTGCAGTCCCTAAAATGTGTGTTCTTTTTGGGAAGCCACAGAGCTGAAGTGAGGCTCAGCCTCCCAACTGCAGATATTGAATGTAGCTAAATTTGAGTCAAATTTCTTTAAAAATAAAATACTATCTGCTTCACAGAAATTTCTTTTCACTGAGCAGTGATATTTTCCTCTCTAAGCCAGTAGTAAAATTCCACCAACTCCAATGCTCCCAGCGTCGTATATAAGGGGAATAAACAGATTTACTCTTTCAGCCACTTTCTGATGTGGTGTTTGCCAGAGTCTCTCCCCGATTATTCTTGCAGTTTATCCGGGTTCAGGAGCGTGAAATGTTTGCTGATTCATGGCAGGATTAGGACATGCTGAGGAAGCACTGCTGGAATTTCGCCTTGCTTGGGAGCAGGGCTGTGGCCTGGCTGGCTGATGGAATCAGCCTGTGTGTTCAGCAGGATTTCTGGGGGAATTCTGCTCTTCTGATCTGTTCAGAACTTTTGGGTATTTCATGATTTTTTTTTTTTTTCTCTCGCAGTATCTAAAGCTTGGAGTGTTCCTCACATTTAANGGTTTTGTTTTGCCTGATAATTTATGTTCACTTAAGGTGGAGCAAAGCATCTCTATGAATGCCCTCCAGTAAATGTGGTTGGGAGTGGAATTTGTAAGCAGGATTACTTTTTCTGTGTTCATGAAAGTGAATAATGCAGGTAATACACAACCTACCTTTTAAAAAAGAGTTTTCAATTATACAGCTATTACCAAGTGTAATGGTGCTAAACTTGTTTACTTATATATAAAAATAAAAATACTAGCTTTATGTATTTTTATATATATATAAATACTTAAATNCGAGGCAAAGAACTTGTCAAGGTTCTTGTAAAGGTTCTTTTAAAATGCTGCAAAGAACCTCCCAGGAAATAATTGCAGTCCCTAAAATGTGTGTTCTTTTTGGGAAGCCACAGAGCTGAAGTGAGGCTCAGCCTCCCAACTGCAGATATTGAATGTAGCTAAATTTGAGTCAAATTTCGTTAAAAATAAAATACTCTCTGCTTCACAGAAATTTCTTTTCACTGAGCAGTGATATTTTCCTCTCTAAGCCAGTAGTAAAATTCCACCAACTCCAATGCTCCCAGCGTCGTATATAAGGGGAATAAACAGATTTACTCTTTCAGCCACTTTCTGATGTGGTGTTTGCCAGAGTCTCTCCCCGATTATTCTTGCAGTTTATCCGGGTTCAGGAGCGTGAAATGTTTGCTGATTCATGGCAGGATTAGGACATGCTGAGGAAGCACTGCTGGAATTTCGCCTTGCTTGGGAGCAGGGCTGTGGCCTGGCTGGCTGATGGAATCAGCCTGTGTGTTCAGCAGGATTTCTGGGGGAATTCTGCTCTTCTGATCTGTTCAGAACTTTTGGGTTTTTCATGATTTTTTTTTTTTCCCACAGTATCTAAAGCTTGATGTGTTCCTCACATTTAAAAAAGAATTTTCCAGCAAAAATAATAGAACATCTGAGTGAGTGTGTGTCCAAGCCTATCCCATAATTCTGTCAGATTTTCCTTGTCCTGAAAGCACCATGACAGCTCTTCTAGAGGTATCACCTGTATTGGTTCTCTGGTCAGATTTGTGAGGCTGGAATTGACTTTTCTTCACCAATTTTAGGGAAAAATCCTCGGGAAGTCGTTTGGCTGCTGCACGGAGTCACTTAGCAGATGGTTTTGTGGGACATGAACCCCACTTGACTCAGGTTATCAGGGAGGCCACTCATCATTTTTGATCTCGGGTGTTTAAATCTATGACCAGAGGCTCTTGATAAGTAAGATCAGAGATATTTTCCCACCGTATAAAAATAAGCCAACCCAGCCTTGAAATAAAAAGAACTGGTAGGCTCTTAGGCAGCCTTTATTATCCAAGAACTATTTGTACCTTCCTCTGGTGTGTGTCTGATTGGGATGTCTTTAATCAGCCCTCTTTTGAGTGCAGGAGATGTAATTTTAATGAAAGATCTTCTATTTCTTTCTTTTTGAAATGGGGTTTCAGAACAGGAATTGCTAGATTATTGAGGTATTAATACTAAATTAATACAAAATAATTATTCAGGTACTTGGGGAGAGCTTCCTCTCTGCTGGACAAAGCACTTTGGTGTGCCAGCTGATAAACGAAAATAAATAGCATTTGTAGGGCATCAATGTGCTCCACTGATTTGGGCTTTTTCTAGCTCAACTTTTTCAGTGTTTTCCCTCTCTTAACTGCACTGCCAGCTGTCTCCTCGCTCCAAATTATACTGTCACCAGTTCTGTAAACACCAGAGAAAACCACTTTTATATTAAATTCCTTTCCCTGCATAAGTGGTCGATGGAGCTGGTAACCAAGTTACTAAAGAATCAAAAGCAGAGGAGCTTTTAATTAAAAATTATTTGGCCAGGTGCCCAGAAATTTCCCTGTTGTGGGAGTGGGGAATGACAAAATGAAGAGCTGCCACTGCTGCCTTTCAGAGTGTCTGAGAGATGTATTTGCTGGGACGTGCAGATCCACAACCAAACAGTAATGAAAATAAAAATCCACAGAGCAGCTCCAGTGCCAAGGTGACCTTGTGCAAGTGGTTTTTGTAAGCTCAGGATGAGTTGTGATCAGATTTCACAGGGAGCGGAGGAATGGGATACAAACCAAAGTCCTGCATGGTTTTAGGGCATTGTTTAAAGGTGAGAAGCAATTTAGTGCCAGGAATTGCCCCTCATTTACATCAATACCATGCAATGGCACATTATTTTATAATTATCCCTCCATGCATGTGGGCTCATTAAATCATTCGTGTGCTGCTGCTAAGGTGGGATTCTGTCTGTGTGGTGTCTTTTTTTTTAATGATTCTTGATTTTTCAGAAAGCTTTGCCATAGGTGATTGAGGTTTTGGTCATCTCAGGCTTTTCTTGCCCACATACTGAATATCTGATGTTGGTGGTTTCGGTGAATCCTCTCCTGCTGTGTTCAGTGTTGGGATTTCAGGTAGATCTTCCCTGCCTTTAACCAGCGCTGCATTTGTTTTTAACTTCTAAGTCTGCCTTTCTGTCCTCCTTTCCCAAACAAATTAGATTCTCATTTGGAAAAGAGGGAGATGTCATCTTTCTCAGTGATGTTTTTGTCAGATTTCATGTATGTTTTGATTCATTTTTGCCTCTGTATTAGTGCCAGAATGTCTGTCTTAGTTGACAAAGTCCTAAAAGCCCTTATGTAGCAATGAAATGACTGGAACTAAAACTTCCTTCCAATATTTATGGAAATATTTGACACAGAGCATTTTTCTGTTTAATTTTTTTACACTTAAACTCTTTGTTTGTGAAGCTCTAAAGCACCAAGCCCTTGTGTATTAACTTTCCACAAGGTTTTAGTTCACTTCTCTCAGTCTCTTGCCTATTTTGCCCTCAGTGACACTTAGCTGTGCCTCCGATTTCTGCAGCTGCCAGGTCCCACCAAACTGATTTACCCTGGTTTTGGAGGGGGGTTATTTGTGTTCCAAGTGCTTGCAGGTAGGGAATCTGTTTCCTTCTGTGTTTGTACGGCATCATGTAAATCTGCAGCAATACAGAAATATTTTCTAATGACCCAACCCTGTGGAATTTAAGAAGTCACGTCAGAGCTGAGCTTGATGTGTCGTGTTCGGAAGCACAGGGTTTATTTAAAGAAAAACGGGATTAAAAGAGGTTGGAGAGATTAGCCCAGACTGCAAATTTGAAGCTTGCCCTGGGCTAAATAAAATTGTTTTTTAAAATCTATTATCTACCAATGCTGATTTAAATCTGAATGCAGTTCACTTTGGTTCTGATTCTGTTTCAGATCTTTTTAAACCAGACTTCATTGGTTTTCCTGAGCAGAAATTTGCTCTTGATGTGTTTTCTTAAAACAAGACTTGAGAAAGCCCATCTGCATTCTCCAGGCTCTCTGTCAGCACTGGCTTCTTTTTGACTTCAGGCATTCCTGTGAAGAGCATTTTCCTTTGCAAAACCATGGAATTTTAAACACACATTGGCCAGTGTGTAAAATACAGTACCCAATGAAGTTAGTTTTATTTTTTTCTGAGTGATCTATTTAATTTCCCTGCTTGATCTCAGTTTTAAAGCTTTATTCACATCTTTGTGTCTGGGATTAATTTGACTTGGCACACTGCAGTGTCTCTGTCTCCCAGGAGCAGCTGATAATTTACAATGGATTTCTTTTTCCTCTTCTCCCTATGACTTGTAGCAAAGGTTTTTCCCTGCAGAACTCTGAATAATATGCAAAGAGCAAAAATATTTTAAGAATGAATGACTGAGTTACCTGTGATGAATGGAAACTCAAACAGGGCTCACTTTGTAATGGGTCCAAAAGTGTTATTTGCCAGAACATCTTTGGTTTGCAGCAAAGGAACCTTTGAATAATGAATGGTGGCTCTATCTGTGTAGCTGTACAGAAAATATTGGGCTGGAGGCCTACAGTGAAACAAGGAATTGACAAACGTGTGTTAATTATATGCTAAATCAATCGTATAATTCCGTGTGAGAGAAGGAGAAAATGTGTTTTCTTTTAGGTATAATAATGATGTAAATAAGAAAAAATCAGCCATTTGGAACTGACTTTTGAAAGATAATTTGTTACATTTTTTTATTACTGCTTCCTCATCTTATTTTTTTACGTGCCTATTAATTTTTTGAAAAGGCTGAGGCTGATGTGAGTGCCTGTAAGGGCCTGTGTGTCCCTGGGCTGGTGAACAGGGCATGTGTAAATGACAAAGTGTCCTTTAATCACCTGGATTTGTCAAGGAGTTGCAAAGGAAGAGTGGGAGGACCATGTGTGTTACCATAAAATCATGGAATGGTTTGGATTGGAAAATACCTTAAAGTCTGTGGGCAGGGACACCTTCCACTATCCAGTGTCACTCCGAGCCTCCTCTAGGCTGGTCTGGAACAATTCTGAGGATGGAGCAGCCACAATTTCAGGGTGTGCACCCGGTGATGTACCTGTGGGATGTTGGAGAAACAGAATCCTGAGAGGGAAAGTGGAAGCAGCATTGTGACATCTCGGTGATGGGATTTCTGGTCGCTGTTATGTGAATTTTGGGCAGGAAAAATGTCATGGAGGGAGGACTGTGGGTTGGACTCTACTAAAGCAGGCTGGATTTGTTCCCCCCATAGTGAACAGTATTGTCTCTGTCCTCCTCTTTATATCCTAAATGTTTTTTGTCCTTCCATCAATGTTGTGAATACCTGGAACAAAAGGCCAGTGATAATTAGTTTCTAAAATCTGCTAAATGAAAGAGCAGAACTTTTAGTAAAATCCAATTATGTACCATCATATATTAAGCTGGTAGTGGTATTCTCATAGGCCAAAATCAGTGGCATGCCCTGCAGGCATGTTTTAATTAAAAGAGGAAATATATCTATTATTTTAGCTCTGCTCGTGCTCACTATTTTAACTTTCTCTGAAGTTCCTGATTATTTTCCTGGGCGAGTATAAAGTTCAGTCTCCAAATAAACCCCGTCCTCTAAAGGCTCAGTGAATTGCACCTGACAGTGAACAAGGATTGGCAATCCAAAGGGAGTTTGCAGTAAATCAGGGAATGTTCCTGTGGCTGTCGAAGGCTTCCTCTCTCCCAGAGTTACCTCCACAGCTCGAGTGAGTTTTGGCAGCAGCAGAGCTGAGAGCAACCAAAAAAGTGTCAGGGATGAAGATCTACGATAAGCACAGATGGAAAGAGCCAGATACAGGAAAAAAACCAAAGCAGCTGGGGGTTGGAATTTTGTCCCTGGTGAAAGAAGAAGTGAATGGTGAAGAGCTGTGGAACAGCATAAAAAATGAGATTATGGCAAATGGCTGATCAAGTCTTGTGTTACCAGGCCAAGACAAAGAAATAGAGGTGGGAAGTGCTAGAAATTGAAGGGGGGGAAATTAAAAAAGAGATTGAAGAGATGGACCAGACATTTGGTGTTGAAAATGAAAATACGGAAATGCCTGGGTGGGGTAAGAACGGTCAGAAGAGCGTGCGGGGAAAAACCGGATTGTGTGGCAAGGTAAGAGAAGTCTGAAGTGGAGCACTGGAATCAAGGATGTCCGTGCTGAAAGACAAATAATTGAGAAACAAACACAGAGGGTGAAAGATGGCTGGAAGATTGACAGAATGCCCAGAAGCCAATAGGTAGGCTGATCCCAGAGGGGATTTCTGCGGGAAACAGGGAGAGAGAACACTGGAGTTACTGGAGATGCCAAGCACTCGGGATCTTGGCAGAAAAAGAGAGAATATGAATTCTGGGTGTCAGAAAAATCCTGGAGGAATTCCAGCCAGGCAGGAGACACGATAAAGTCTGTGTACATGTGATGAACACATGAGCAAGAGTCTCCACAACTGATTAGTGAATTCTGTTGGATGAGGAAAAGTAACAACATTGTCACTATTAGAAGGAGGATTTGATAAATCGCATTAAAGCGATGTCAGAAACTGCCGAAGAAATTCTTTTGAATTGAAGTTCTGTGTAAAGTTGTTTGGATCTGAATGGAAAAGAGGTGGTGATGGAAATGGAGCCGAATTCCCATCAACTGGGAAAACAAAGCATGTGGGCTTTGGAAACTTGCTTCAAGGGTATGGGGATGTTGAGGTGAAGAGAAAAGAAGCATAAATGTAAGTTTTGAAAAGCTATACTTGTGATTATTTTTTAAAAAAGGGAACTGCCTCCTATATAAAATCTTGTCTTTACTGACTCAAATTACAGGGCTGGTGTTGGTCTTTAAATATGGATTATCCCTAACACTACTCCTTTAAGTTCCACTCAACCAGCTTTGAGGCCCACTCTAAATCAGATGGACATGTCTCTTTTTGAGGTATAAGTGAAGATTTTAAATTTGTTTCATTTTTATTAGAACCAGGCTCAGATGATTATTTCTTATTTTAGTCTCCTGATACCAGCTGTAGGAACCTGCCTCCTTTAAAATCAAAGTCACAGACTGGAATGGGTTGGAAGGGACCTTGACGCTCCTCCTGTTCCACCCCCTACCACAGGCAGGGACCCCTTCCAGGCTGCTCCAAGCCCCAGTGTCCAGCCTGGCCTTGGGCACTGCCAGGGCTCCAGGGGCAGCCACAATTTCTTCAGTAATAGTGAGGATAAAGAGTTCAGCTGCAGAGCTGAATCCTCAGCCTGTGTGAAAGTCAGTGCTAATGGCACAGGTTGTTTGTGTGTGACAGCTTCTGACCCATTAATGCTGCTCTGCGTCCGTGTAGTACCTGGTGCACTGCAGGAGGGGAAAGTCCTGCCCTTAGAATTATAATTAGTCATGCCTAACTTATAATTAATAAAAGTTGCAGGCTACTGGTTACTTGGATCACAGTCAAATGACTGTGATCAAAAGGCCTGCGGTCTTTTTTGTGTCCAGCTGAATCCTGGGATTCAGTGGGACAGCAGAAGAGCTGGGTTATTTACTTGAGTACTTAGGTGGAAAATTGATACTTGGCAAGGTGAAAAGCATTTGAGGTAAAAATGGGTGATTGAAGCTATGGGCATTGAAGAGCTGTGCGTGAAATATAAGAAACATTCTAGTAGGATAAATTTTTAAGGATAAATTTTACTTCCCTGTCATCAGTGCATTTTAGTAAAATACATGAAAATTACAATCACTGGGGGACTGAAGTGGAGCGAATTCATTGTCCTAGATTCCACATTTGTATTGTACTTTGCGACCAAGATGTGGAATTGGAAAAAACTCAGACAAACCAGATGACGACCTGCCCGTCTTCCCCAAACTTCCCGCTTGTGCCAGTGCTCCCCCTGGAGTGGTGCCTTGCAGCTGAAGGAGAGCTGCCATCCCTCAGCTGCTTTGTCCCGTGGCAGAACACAAGGGAAATGTCCAACAGTGTGAAGAATACATTTCCTGGGCTCTGAACTCGGGCTCTGACCCCTGCTATCCACGCTCGCGTAGGATCATTCCAGGCATCTCCCAGCTCGGCGCGGCCCGGCCAGGGGATGTGTTGCTATCTTCCGTTCACATTCCCTCCCTTCTTTCTCTTGGTTTGTTTTCCACATGACTGGGAAACAATTGCTTCTTCCACATGGAGCCCTTCTCCCATTCCTGGGAAAATAGCAGGGAATAGGGAGCATTTGCATAATCGTCTTTAGTGCTATTGTGGGCGGGCTTTGGATGCCGGCGCGGAGTTGCAGACTGGCCACCTGTCCAGAACAAATGAACTTAGCTTTTGTATAACGTTATCTGGTTTTCCACAGTGTTATTTTTTGTGTAATGAATAACTCGATTAAAATATTATAAACCCCCATCATTCAGTAAATGTTTGCGTTGGGTTTAAATCCCCCCCTTGCCAGGGCTGGGGAGGGGGACAGGGTTTCCTCTTTCTCTGTTAGCACAACTATATTTTCAAGCTGCCTCTGACATAGTTTTATAACTGCCTTTGTGAAATTATCCTCATGAATATTAATTAGGGGTGTGGGAAGAAAAAAAAACCCCAACCCCAAACCTCAAAATGATTTGCATTCATCCTTGTATAAATGATAAATTAAGTGTTGTCTAATGTTTTCTAATGGTCCATTTCACCTATGTAAAACAATTAATTAAACAGTTGGCCTCTTAGGGAAGGAAGAAGAGGAGGGTGCTGAGGATACCACCTCTGCCCGGGCTGCAGCACGAGAATTAAGCTTGTTCACTCTTCACATATTTGACTTTTGCGTGTCTCAATGTTAGTCCTTGATCTCTTGTACTCCTATGACTGAAATCGTAGAAAAACTTCTAATTTCTGCTTTTAAAGGTGAAAAAAGAGACAATGTGCTCCTATGTGCAGGTTTGGGGCTTTTGCCAGCCAAGGGAAGGACAAACTCTGGGTGCCCCATTTTATTGCACCTCAACCTTTGCCTGAAGGCTGAGTTTCGATTGCTACATTATGAGAAAGCAAAACAAACCCTTCCATGCCTTCCCTTGGCCATAAATAACAGGAGGTTAACATGGACAGCAAGATTTCCATATTGCCCATTTTACTTTCATATTTGTGTCTTTTATTGCCCGTGTTAAAAAACAACTGGCCAAAGTTCAGCCAAGTAATCATCGCTGAATTATGAACCCAAAGGATGTTTTTTTATTCTTCTGCATTTCTCTTTCCCAGAGCAGTTAAGAGCTGCATTGACCCAAAGCACATTATTATTATTATTTTAACTGTGCTTTTGAGCCCTTTCTGAGCTCCACAGTGGCTGTGGCATTTCTGCCTTGCTGTTTGGTGGCAGCAGATAAGAGGGTGAGAGTTTCTGTCAGTCAGCAATTGCAATTACATTCCTGAGAGAAGAACATCCACCTGGGACATTGTCCTACCTTGTTTGGCTTCTGGCTCGTTCCTGGTGCACATGTCNTTTACTATCCCTGCTATGGTTTGTAAACCCTGAGCCATTAAAGGTGTATTTTCTCTGCCTGAAATGTGGTGTTTAAAACCCAACAAACCCGTGAATTGGAAAATGGGGGCATGTCGTGAACTGGACCTATTTTTTTTTTAATATTTTGCTGATCTTTTTCCTGCTTTGACTTATCTCTCCTGTAATAACTGGGAACTGATTTCACATTTTATACTCTCACTCACTGAGTGAAGACCTGGAAGTTGCCTCATTCATGGCTCGAGTTTGTGATGTACAGCCATGGATCAGCACAGTGTTGATAGGAGCAGTTCTCCAGATATGACTGAATTTGGAGGATTTAAAGTCGGGCTGTCGAGTGCAATCTGATCCCTTTGGCCATTACTTATTGATGAGGTTTCCTAGGTTTTCCAGTTGTCAGCTTGCTGATGGAGCTCCAAGATTTAGGATGTTATGTGGGTATGGGAATCTCACTCTTTGTTTTCTGATTAGGAGCCTGACCTCTGGTACCTCATTTTAACATTAGAGCGGACTCTGGTGAATAATGGTCTGTGTTGAAAGTGCATCCAGCTGGAATTGCGTCTTGGGATGGGGGTAGGGGGGACTGGAATCTTTGGATGCCATCATGAAGCAATTAGACAAGCTACTTAATAATTTATAGCTTGCTGTCTTAAGGGTTGTAAGCGTTTTGACTGAAGAGGGTTTTGTTTAACCTTTCAGGGCTCTCTGTGAGGCCGAGATTGAGCTTAGAAATGATTTTCCTTTGAAGAGTGGCAGAGGATCCAGAACCAGATGACTTTGTCATCTATTAATTAATGCTTTGTCTTGTTACTTAAATATAAGAGTTTGCTCAGCTCTCTTAGAGCTTCAGTGTGTTGTGAATGTAGAAAAAACCTTCGGGAAGCGGAAAGCGAACAACAGGGGCTTTTTTTTGCAGATCTTGTTGTTCTTAAATTCTTTTTTGTTGAATTTGCTTGTGACTTGCTGACTTTTTAGTGTTCTTTCACCTTAAATATTAAACAGAGTATTTAAATATAATATTTCCTGGGGAAAATGTATTGCTGGGGAAGGGAGGAAAGTAATTGCCTATCTACTAGATTTCAGTAATCCTGGTATAGTTTCAGTATTCTTGGGTGTTTATGAGAGTGACTTAGGAATTACACCTTCCAGTGAAACAACTAGTAATTTAACATTTAACAAAATAATGATATGTCCAATCTTTGGTATATCAAAGGAAGAAAATCCCACCTGGGTTTTCAGATGCAGGAGAATGAGGGGCTGCACTTGCCTGGAGATGTACAAAGGCCAAGAACCAGAAATAAAGTGCAGAGCTCGCGTACAAAACACTGTCTGTAGGAACTGACCCCACTGGCTCTTTTAGAAATGTTATAAAATTAAAAAGTTAGGAGAGATTTCTAATGATGGTCCATCAAGCATTTGTCTGGAGAAGAAAATAATTGTTAACTATGTTGCTGATATTCTTGGATGTGACTATTTCACCTCCTGTCAATGTGCAGCTGCTTTTTATATATAAATATGTATATAAATATGCACTTAAATATAATAAACATATGCATACAGACACTAGGAGATATTTTTGATGACCAGATTTGAGAGCTGGGTTTTTTTTGGCTTATTCCTGTTCTTGTAAGGACATTATCCAGGGTTTAGACCTGTATTATATTTCACATTGCTTTGAATTCGAGTCTGAAGAGTGGCACAGTTTCCTGAATTACAGTGTGGATTCATTTTTCTCCGCTTTATTCTGTGTGATTCCTTCTCTGTTTTTCCAATGACTCTTCATTTTGGGGGAGGTTCATTACACAGCATCTCTTGCAATATGAGTGTTAAATGCCATTGTTTTCTCCTAAAAACTTTCAACCTCCCCACTTTATTTCTCCCTGCTCACCCTGTGAGTGTGCTTCATAGCACCCTTCGGATAAATCTATTTCTGTTTCAAGGACTGGAATCTGCAGTTTCCCCCCTTCCCTCCAGCTCTTCTGCTTCATTTTTAATAGGAATAATTTGTGGTTTTCTTGTGCAGAGCTTTTGCTGTTGGAATAACCTTATAGCTGCCAGTACTTATCCATGGAAGTTGCAGATTTTTTTCCCTCTTGTGGTTTTTTTAGATCCAAGGATTAAAAATAATACTTACTGATCTCTGCAAAGTAAAAGTTGCTGCTTGATACAAAATAGGAATTCTCAGTACTCATCAGGGCTTGACTTTGGGTACCTTATACACGCTGCAGGGTGCAATAGTGCCACTTCATGTAACTGCTGTGTAATCTTGGATTAAATTAAGGTGCTGATGTGCTGAGATCAGTGTGGTGGGGACTGATGTGGTCTCATTCCCTCCTGGCCTTGCTTCATTTGCATTATGTTCATCTTTGCATGTAATATTTTGCCTCAGATTTGAGTTGTTGTTGCCGTATTTGATTTTGAGAGGTTTTGGTCTCTGTCCTTCTGCTTGGCCTGATGTTACAGAGTGCTGACCATACCCAGGGCACTGGTGCTCCCAGAAGCCAGAGCAGAAAAACCTGCTGCAGTATGCATTTATCTCATTTAACTTGCTGATCTGCAACTGTAATGGAGAACTTCCATTTATCATCGTAGCAAAACCCTGTTCTAAACAAGCTGGACAAAACCACCTGAGGTGTTGTCTCTTAACACTTGTGTGTGAAATACAAACCTATTTCCAAGGAACTCATTTCAGTCCTGTACATGGCTAATTTTGTGTTAAAATATATTTGTTACCACCACAGACTTTGAATTTCAGGCTTCTCTGGTTTATTTTATTAATACGTGAATAAACTTGTGGCTCATGAGCTCCTCTTATAACTATCAGTGAATACACAAATAAAACATTGCCTTTGCTGTTTTAGGAATAAGAACCCAAAGAAATTTGGTTCAAATAGTCTTAGTTTGCTAGGATTTGAGTCTTTGCTTTTTTAAGGATAAGAACACAAGCAAATTAGTCCAAATAATTTGCTAGGACTTCAGTCTTCCTTTTTTTTTAACTCCCCTTTTTTCTTTTTTTTCTGGGACCTTCCCTGGAAGTGGTTTGGGAATTTGCCAATTTTGAAAACAGACTAGTTGGACACTGCATGTCTGCGGTGAGAAATTAGCCCACAATCCATTCAGAGAGCAGAAAAATGACCACCGCACCAACCTGAAGAGATGGCAGCGATTTCTGTGCCTCGCCTCCCCACTCGCCCTCCAGAATAACCGCACACGAAGGGCCCTGCGCCGCTCCCTGCCTTCATTCCCAGCACGACAAAGCTTCGCACAAAGCCCACGCGGGCTGGGAAGGTTCTGACACCGAGCCGGGGAAGGCAGAAAATGCCCAGCTCGGAGGAAATGTGCCATATGCTTCCCAATCCCGAGCTGCCAAACTCGGGCCCTTCCCTATTGTGTCGGCGCGGTAGAGACCAGATGGTTCCTTTCCCCCGGCGCCGGGCACTGCCTTCTCTCACTCCTTCTGTTTGTCCGATAGCTCCAAATCCAGGAGTTTCACGTGTGAAATAGATGTATAAATCCATGCATAAAAACTTCCTCTGCGTGGACCTGGGCTCGGCAAACGTTGAGCCTGACTTAATCCGTGTTTTACGCTCCCTAAGACAAGCTTTCCTTCTCTGTCTGTTTTCTGAGCAGAGATTGACTTGATGATTTTTTGTTTTTGTGAACTGTTCCCCTTACATTCTTTCTTAAATGAGCAGGAAGAAATTTCTTTTTCTTTTTTTTTTTCCCTTTTTTTTTTCATGTGAACAAAGTCAAACTGAGTTGGACTCTGATGTTCTTGGCAGCTCTTACAGAGTTGGCTTGCCTTCTAACTTGAGAGAAAAATTGCTTTCTAATAGACTGTTTTTCCCCTTAGTGAGTGCTTTGGCACCTGTATCCTGAGTTGTGGAAGGCTTTCTTTTTTTCTACAGATGTTCGAACATGAAAACAACCTTTAACATCTTTTTGTTACTGCTGCCAGCTTTTCTGTCCTGTTGGAAATATAGATTTTTTTCTAAAAACTAATACCCTTGATTTAAAGTACTACCATACCATGAAACAGCCAATTTGCCCTATAAAATGCTATTAAAGGCACTTTAAGATGGCTAAAATATTACTTAAAATTTTGTACTGTTTGCATAACTTGTAGAACTTGTGTTCTACAGCCTTAAAATTTGCTTTCAGTCTTTGCTACTGTTTGATTTATAAAGGACAAAACAAAACCATGGCAAATCCCTGGAAATATATGGCAGTACTTTAAAGTTTCAGTTAAAGCACTGAGGATGTCACATCCTGTGTCCTATAGGATCTGTGAGGTGTTAAGGAATGTGCGCTAGGTAATACTTGTTAAATCGCTGCTTCAGGGTTAATGTGGAGTCTTGGAAAAGTGGGACATTTTCTGTGGTAAATTAAGGGAATTACAAAGGCTGCGGTCCCTGGGAATCACTGCTGCTTGTGGAAAGCTGGATGTGAGCTTTGGAGTCCCCTTGCTTGGGAATGTTGATATCAGTGATCTCCTTTAGACCCAGTTTAATTATTAACAGTGGTGCTGGTGTGCTACATTCGCCTGGGATCTTCTCATGGCAACCTTCCTGTGGCTTCCCTGCTTCTGTGGGCATTGTTTACTTTTTCCTGTGGAAAAAAAAGCCCTCAAAGAGTTTGAGGATTTTGAGGGCTGTAAAATGGATTTGTTTTAAAGGCTTCTTTCCAAAAAAAAAACCCCCAAACAAACAACAACCCCAAAACTGAACAAAATCCAAACCAAATTGTATTCCTAGTGTTGGCACTGCTGAGGCACCTCCAGTCCTGGGGGCAGTTTTGGCCCCCTCAGAAGAAGGGTATTGAGGGGTTGGAGCGTGTCCAGGGCAGGGAATGGAGCTGGGGAAGGGTTTGGAGCACAAGGAGAGGCTGAGCGATCTGGGGAAGGGGCTCAGCCTGGAGAAAAGGAGGCTCAGGGGGCCCTTGTGGCTCTGCACAACTCCCTGCCAGGAGGGGACAGCCGGGGGGAACAGGGACAGGATGAGAGGAAATGGCCTCAAATTGCTGGAAAAAAACTGTCCTTGGCCACATTTCTCCTGCAATTTTTTGGGGTTACCACTTTCTTCTGTATTTCCCTTGCAGGACACAATCCCACCATCTTTTATGCTCTTCTATGAATGAGTATTCTTCCTAAAAAACACTCACCCAGGAACAAATAAATATTCTTCTTTTTCTCCACTGAAATGATGAGTTCTCCAGTCCCTTTTCCTGCATCAAGTCTCAAACTTTACTAACCAGAAGAATAACGTGGCTTTGGTGTCTGCTGACTTAGAATGCTGAAAAGTTCTTAGGTACAACTGTGTTCTTACTTTGCTCCTCCTCAGGCTGCCTGATCAATCCAGCTGTTTCATTTAGGAAGTCCAAACCTTTGTTTTCCACAGCTGGATCATGGTGCCAAAATTCCTTGGCGGATGAGGCACGCACACTTGTCTCTCTGATTTCCAGGGAGCACTTGGGTTGTTTGTTCAGCTGGAAGAGCTGTCCAGCCAAGGTGAATCATCTTCAGTTGTTTTTTAGAAATTCAGGTCTCTTTGTCTTCTACCCTTGACATTTGTAACTGTACTTACAGTGCAGATTTAGGGGTTCAGAACAAACCCAGGCTTGTCAGCTGAGGGATTCAATTCCCTGGCTGTTGTAGTGTTTGTGCTGCATTTAATTATTTTACTGATCTGAGCATAACTAGGTGAGCAGAGGCAAACCTTTCCTCATAAAATCATGGAATGGGTTGGGTTGGAAGGGACCTTGAAGTTCACTGGCATCAAGGACAAGTTTTCTCAGAGAAAATGGAATAGTTGAAATGTTTGGTGGTGATTGTGGGGCAGGTTGAGGCATTGTGGTGCTGTGGTGGGACCAGTGACACCTGGAATGTGTGACTGCAGCATCCCAGAATTTCTTTTCCATGCCAGTATGTGTTCCCTGAGACACTTGAGGAAAAGGGGCTTTGCTAATTAGTCTCAAAGTGTGTAAGTTTCTAAAGCTGTAGAAACTGACTGGCTGTGCACAATTTTTTTTATCATCTTCTATTAGAGGGGTTGATTTCAGCAGGGCTTAAAGCAGACCTTTAGGGGTTAGTGTTGAACAGAACGGATAAGAAATATGAATTCAAAAATTATTTAATTAGTGCATAGTGAATTCTGAATAGTGGGGATGCTTTAAGAGCAAAATTTGTTCATGTAAAGGTTGCCAGATAGATAAAATGTACCAAACTCCTTAAAAATACTGCATTGCGTTTTCAGGCTGATTTTTATTTTTACCCCATATTAAAATAAATTTATGCCAAAACCTGGCTTAATTGTGGGTTCCATATTCTAAAGATAGACCAAGCTCGGAAGCTAATTACCAAATTCAAAATTAATTTTAAAACTTCAACACGATAAACTTCAGAGCAGTAACAGTTCCACTGTTACAAAGCGATCAATAAATACTACATGAAGCACAACCAATTTCAGAGTTATCTGCCAGCTGTTTTAGGGTGGGAAAAAAAGTCAGCTTTGTGCTCCACAGAGCAGGAGCTGTGTCGGTGCTTTGTAATCCTGTGAACCTTTAATTAAGAAGTTCCCACAGAATAGGAAATGCTAACCTGCCAGAGACAGGCTGGGTTATTCCTATTCCAGGGAATAACACAGAGCAGCTTCAGTGGCAGCACTGTGGAGAGTGATGTAAATTCAGGAAGGTTTCTCTCAAAATAGTAAATATTTAAAAATTAAATCCTCTTGAATGGCATTATTTAAAAAAACCGTACACATGCTGTGGTTTATTAATTATGGTCACTATTAATTATGTCTGATTATTATGGTCAGTGCTAAGTCCTACATGAGAGAACCACAATGTTGCAGGCACAGCTTGTTGGTCTGAAGTACAGCTTTTTGTGGCTGTTTTGAAGCAAGGCAGAGCAGTCACTCACCATTCCTGGTTTACTCTGGCTTTCTCCTTGTGGCTCTTCCAGTCTTCGCTGCTTTTTGAGCTAGTTCAAACATTGTGAACTGGTTCCATGAGGCAAGTGAAACTGATTGATAGGGATTTTTAATCCAGTCCAGACTGTGCTTAGGAGATCCTTTCCTGATCCTTCTGTTTAGTAGAGCAGTGGCTGCACAGTGTTCTCCAGCCAAAAAATACTCTGGAAGGTGAGGTTTTAGCCGTCCTTCATCAGCCACCCAAGATGTGAATTATGGGAAATTTGGATATTACTGCTGTTCTCCTCACGTATTACAAAGCTGGGAAGTATCTGCTTTTGGTCTCACTCAGCAAAGTTTCTGGAGAAACTTTGAATTAACGCTGGCAATCAGACCTGTACACGGAGGAAAACAGGTCGTTTGTCATGACTTCCCTTCAGTCCTCTAATTTTGAGGCGGGATCTTAAAAATCACCTCACTCCAACCCCCTGCATGGGAAGGGGCATCTCCTACTATCCCATATTGTCCAACCTGGCCTTGGACTCTTCCAGGGATGCAGGGGGCATCCACAGCTTCTCTGGGCACCCTGTGCCAGGGACTCAGCACCCTCCCAGGGGACAATTCCTGCCCAATATCCCATCCCTCCCTGCCCTCTGGCAGTGGGAAGCCGTTCCCTGTGTCCTGTCATTGCCCTGACCCATGTGCGGGAACTTGCAGTTGGCCTCATGAATTTCCCTATTTTTAAGCTTTAAAGGATCTGTCTAAAGATCAAGGTCCCAAGTTGTTAAGAGTTTGCCTAAAAGTTAAAAATTAACTCAGCCAAAAATGACACTGTCTAGTGCCGGAGGGTGGAAAAGGAATCTGGTTTATAAGGAGCTGTGTAAAGCAGTGGTTCCCCATCCGAAATGCCATCCAGGGCTTTGGTTTATCCATTAGGAAATGGGATTTGCTCAGGAAGGACAGACTTCTGAACCAAAAGACAAACAAACTTCTTCTCCAGAGCTGCTAATGTGCCTTTGGCTCCAGGGAGAAGTGATGTGGTGGAAACCTCCTGATATCTTGTAATACAACCTGTGGCTCTCCCCCTTCCTGAGGTTTTCTAACAGTTTCAGAGGGACTTAAAGAAAGCCAACTCTGAAATAGAACTCTGAGTTTATGTAGAACAGCTTCACAATTTACTTCAAGTAAAAGAAAGAATAATTTTAGATGGTTTAAACAGGAGCTCCTTGTATTTTGAAGAAGAAAATCAATCTTCAGCTGTTTTCCAACTCTCACCCTCAAAGATGGGATTTTACGCAGATTTCTTCACTTGGTGCCTGGAAAGCTGAGGGATTTTTATTTGCTTGGATTATTGTACTTCCTCAGGGGTTGTAGAGCTAAAAATTGGGAGAAGAGAGTCCCTAAACTTCAGGCTGCCTGAAGTACACTCACTGGATAAATACTCACTGGATGCTGCAGTAAGAACATCAATGCAGACATTTTTAAAGTAGTCATTTAGCAAAAGGCCTTAAAAATAACCTGGAATGTTTCCAGATAGCAACATATCCCTAGTGTAGCAATTTAAAAGATGTAATTTAGAAAGTGAAAATAATTTTTCCACGTGAATACTGACCTTGGTTGGTGTAACTGGATTTATTGTGCTTGGTAACCTGCTCAGACTTGGAAGTATCTGTGATTAAGTTATGGCCACGGTGCCACATCATGGAGATTACAATTAATTTTTCTCGGTGCCTGAAATCTTAAAATTTGGAAGCCCAAGACAGGAGAATTTGGAGAAAAAGCAGTTGGAAGCTTAGTAAAGTGTGGTTTTATTACTTAAAATCTGTCAGGGTATTCATAATAAAGGGGACTCAAGGCAGAGAAAGAAACTTCCCAACACTGTTTTTTGTGCCAAGCAATACAGAACATGAATCCCTAGGTTAGCTATGGATCCTGGCCTGATGAAAGGTCAGGAATATAATAGGTTAGAGGATATTTTGATGAATAAATCTGAATTGGCTCTAGGTCTAGTCAGCTTGGCTGCAGTGGATTTATCCTCTGATCATTTCCTGTCTTAGCACTGCGAGTGTTGTCTTTGAAAACTGTGAAACCTTTGGAGGAACAAACTTAGTGCCAGGGTTTTTTTAAAAGGAGGACTGAGAGAGGAAAAGTTAAATTATATCTCGTTAAGGTTGTTTTGGAGAGAATTAAGATACTGCAAATGCAGCAACAGTTTAAGCAAATGAACAAAGTGAATGAGAAGGGCTTTGACGTTTCTTTTGCTAAACCTGATTGCAGGAGTGCCTGAGGTGATATTTAACTGCTGTACATGAATTTTTTAGCTCCCCACTTTGTTTTCTTTGCTTTCTTGTCATGCTTCAAATATCTGAAAATAAGAAGAGAAATGAAGCAGCTTGGAACAAAATCGTGAATGAATGAATGAAAGAAAGAATGAAACCCCGTATTTTCTGGAATTGGAGTCATCAGATGGTAGGAAGGAATATTGCCATCATGAGGAAGGAGAAGCAGCATGGTTAGGGATGCAGTTTCACCTTAGATAAACCAGCCTTTACTGAAGTTTCTAGGGAATTTTGCAATTAACGCTGCAGGCACTGGGAAACCTCGTTTAAATCTCTCGTTTAAATCTCTCGTTTAAATCTCTCATTTAAATCTCTCATTTAACCGTGTTAAAGGCAGTGCAGATGAGCAGTCAGGGCACTTTCTGCGAAGTGCTGGGATGCACTGGAGGAGTCCACGTGTGCCTGTTCCAGGGCTCGTTTTTATTCTCATTTGTGCTGCGGCAGCGCTTCGGTCACGGTGCTGCTGCGCAAGGCCCCGTGCGAGCTCCCAGCGCGATGATTGTGTCTGACAGAGCTTGTGCTGACAGCTTGTGATGCAGATGGAGCCACGTCACATCCTGCCTGAAATCCCTGCCTGGAATCCCTGCCTGAGTCCCTTCGTTCTCGTTAAACCGTTATTGAATCTAGCGCTGGTAAATAAAATATCCCTGGAAATAATCACTGCAGTGAGTATCCCAGACCTGAGTGCTGATACTGGGTGGTTCTGCTGTATTCAAGAGTTCTCACCTCACAGGCTGTATTGCATTTTCTGCTCCTTTTCTCCCTGTCCAAACGTTTCCAAGAGATTGGCAAGGGCGTAAAATCTCTTCCAAGCTGGAGCTTGTGAGGCAAACATCTGTGTGATTGATTAAGCCATCTCCTGAATTTTTGGCCCCAAGTAGCTGTGTGGGAGTGAGTCAGGCTCCCTGAGCTCGCTGGAGTTGTGTCAGATCTCACTGCGTTGAGAATAAAAGGGCACCGGGGAAACGCCTGAAATTTCTTGTTTTGGATTCATCTCATTTCTTCATTGTAGTAGAAGCATTCTTCAAAACTGTAGATGTTTTGCATTTTGGTTGCGTGGGGTTTTTTTGTCCTTTATTTTTTTCGAGGCGTCTCTGTATGTGACAATTTCCCTTCATCCTCAGCCAGTCCTCACAGATTCCTTCATTCATTTCACAGAATATTCTGAGCTGGAGGGGACCCACAAGGTTCATCAGTGAATGGCCCAGACAGTCTTGCTCTCTTACAGCTAAAAATATGGGTTTGAAAATATCTGATATCAGTCAAAAGGCTGTTTTTACAGTGGCAGGAGAGTCGTAGTGTAGCTGTCAAATTTATTTTGGAAGAACCAGCAGTACTGGAATGAAACAGAATTTTCCACAGTGCCTGCACCTCACAATAATGACAATGGTACAACATTCCCAACGCTTTTTTTCCCATTTAAAAGTAAAATAAAGCAAAGCTGTCTTGCACATAAGCAATGGATGGGTCTGATAATGAGAATTTATACATAATAAAACTGTGACTTTTTCTTGCTGCTAATGAAGAGTGTTAATTTGCAGCTGTTGATTAGAAGAAGTGGCTTCCACACTTCCATGAAGGCAGTTTAATTGGGAGTAACCGCGCTTTTCCCAGAGAAGAAGGAGAGATAATAAAGCCTCTCTGTTGTGGAGTGTTTGCCTGTCAGAAGAGGACTTGGCAAACAAAATGATGAAAAAAAAAAATCATGTCAGAAAGCTGCTGTGATAAAGAGAAGGGATCAAAATGATGCAAGATATCGAAACCACCTAAATGAAAAGCCGCTCTGAATTTGCCTGCTTGATAGTCCCAGAACTCAAGTGTTACATCAGCTGCACCTGTCATGCTTTCAGCTATCAATAATAGGGTTTTTGGGCACCTGCTGTCAATTATTATTGCAGGCAAAAACCTTAGGACTGCTTTGGAAAGTATTGTTAATATGACTTTTAAAAAGTCTTCTAACAACGATCTTTTAATTTGGGTCATCTCCCTCTTTCCTTTTCTAGTGGTGATTCATTTTGTAGCTATTACGGCAAATATTTTAAGATTTTTTTTTTCCTCCCCAGTATGTGCCACAACTGGCTGCATTAGAAAATACCAATAAATAGACCTGAGGTGAGGTCTGGTCTCCCTGGTGATGGGGAACATCAAGTAGGAGCTGCAGCCCTGGGAAGTACAAATCTGAGTGTGTGTGAAATGGTGCTGATTTTTTCTTGAGTGCCAGTGCTCTCAGGGGTGCACAGCGTGGGATTGTTGGACTGTGCAGGGCCAGGAGTTGGACTTTGTGATCCTGTGAGTCCCTTCCAGCTCAGGATATTCCATGATTCTTTTATCCTCCCTGTTCTCTTCACTTTTTTGAGTGGTTTCGTTGCTGAGCTTGTTCAGTTTGGAAATAAATGGTTAATCCCGCTGGGTTTATGGTTTATTTGCTGATATCAGTGGTGGGGTTTCTGTGGGCAAAAATAGCTTTATTTATCCCTCTTGTGACTTCTTTTGCATCTTAATTTTGGCAGAGCTTGTCCTCAGCTGCCAGCGAGCTTTTTTTTCTGCTTGTGAATATTTGTTCAGCATCTTGAGGCAGATCTTGTAGTCGAGTCTGAGGAAGAAGGGGTGGAAACATGGAATTAGCAGCAGGTGGAGGTATCTCATAAAGCTCCAAATCCCCTCACAAATTGCTCTGTCAGGGTTAAAGGAAATGTTATTTTTTCTTTTATCTGGGGTTTTTTAGCAGCTACCTAATGGAATGTGCATTTTTAAAAAATATGAGTGAGTATGACTTTGCTACTAATGATCTATTAGCAACATTTAATTCTTCTCTGTGAACACATTGATCAAACCATAGCTTGGTAATGAATTTTTACTGCTGTGTGGGCTGTGAGACTTGAGTAAAATCTTGTGGTGTTTGAGCTACTTCTGATATTTTTTCTAGGAATAACTAAAAGGTTGCTGCATCTTAAACATGGTATGGAAAGTGTAAATAAGTAACACTGAGCCTCTCATCGAGTGGGTCAGAGGCAAAGATGTCTCACCCCAGGCTCTTCCTCAGGACTGCTCTTCCAGAATATTCCTGGGGGATTGATTCTTAGTTGGAAAGGGAATTTTCACCCAGGTCTCCACTTCTTTGCTGTGTAGACTAACATGCAGAAAAGCTGGAAGGTGTTTTTGTATAGTGATGGTTCTTTGGAGGAGTCACAGGATGGTTTAGATTGGAAAGGAACTTCCAGGTCTTCCAGTCCAACTCTTGTCCCGCCGCCAACCCATGTCCCCAAGTGCCACATCCACAGGGCTCTTCAGTCCCTCAGGGATGGGGACTCACCACTGTCCTGGGCAGCTGTGCTGTCCTTTTCCTCATGGGGAAGGAATTTTCTCTTATCCAACCTAAACCTCTCCTGAGGCCCCCCCAGATCCTCTCCCAGCCCCTCTGTCCCAGCCTGGAGCATTCCATGGGGTTGTGGTTCCCCAGAGGAACCCAAACCCAGGAATGCTGCTCAGTGTTCATAAGCTCATCTCCAGCTCCACGATTTCCACAGTGTACTTTGTGTTTTCCGGTTGATGGGACCCAATTCCAAAGTGATACGTTGCTTTTTTATCTTCTTTTCCTGTCAGAGTCAGGATTGAATGCTCGAGAGACGGTGTTCGAGTTTGGACTCAGGTGTTTATTAATTCTTATCTATGTTATAGTCTCACAAGTTGTGAGTTCTAGCTAACAAAGTAGAAAATGGCTCTGTCTCTATCTCTCTACGAGGTCTTTTAAGAACAAATTGTCCAATTATGAAATGACACCTAACTTATTTTTACTTTTAACCCAAATGACCAACCACTTGTGGTCCACAATGCAGATTTCTTTACCAATTACAAGATAACACCCAAACCCAAGAAGAAGAGGGTGAAAAAGAAGAACTGGCCTACACTCTAAATCCTCCATCTTGCTTTATATATTTGACTATATTTCTAAACCCTTGAACTCCAAGTTTTCCACTGTGTGATATTACACACTTCTATTCAAACCTCACACCCACAATCCCAGTGCTGTCACTCCATTTTGGAAGCCTTTCCCTCGGCCTCAGGTCAATGCAGTGTTTGCTTGGGGGTCAGTGCCTGTCAGCACAGAAATCCTGAAATTCTCAGTGCCCAGGGATCCTGCAGTGATATATTGAGGAAAAGGGGATCAGTGGCCAGAGGAGGGGTCGGTGTGGCAGCAGCTCCCCCTTCCCTGTGTGGTTACAAATGAAACCCTGCTGCTTTCTGACCTTGAATATGAAAATGTTGTTATTGATTTCCTGAGGCCGTGCAAAATGAAACGCGGGGACTGAAGGGTGCAATTAACATTAATAATTAAAGATGAGCCGCATTTGTCCGTCTCTTGTCTGGCGTAATCCTCTGAGGAACAGGCTCCTCCTGGGAGCAGCGGAGCTCCTGCAGCTTTGGATGATCCGAGCTGGGCGTGTCGGGGTGGGCTCATACATGAGCAGATGTTTCCTGGATTTTGGGAGCCCCCTGTCCTGACCCGGAGAAATAAAAATTGGGGTTCTCACACCTGGGAGAGGGTCAGCCCTTTCCCTTCCAACATTCCCGCCTCTGAGTTTGTCACTCTACATTTGCTGGAGCTGTAGATGGTTTGCTTCTTTGGGTTTTCATTTGTCTGAAATAAGAGCAGAAATGATATTTTAATTACTTTTTTTTTTCAAAAAAACCTTTTTTTCCCCCCCCTTTCTTTTAACAGAGCATTCAGAAGCTGGCTAGCCAATACTTAAAGAAGGACTGGCTTGGAATAAGAGCTGAGGAACGAAGTGATTATAGGTAATTTACCAGTTGGATATCTCAAAATTGCTGTATTTATCATTTCAATTTGTGTCATTATTTTACTTAACAATGAATCACTGCTTTTCTGTAGTTAATTTTTCCTTTTCCTTTGTAGTAGAGCATTGCCAGTTAAAAAAGAAGCTTTGTTTTCCTGAAATTAGTCTTAAATAGATGTTTATGACTTGAATATTTAAGAAGATGGGAGAAACAAAACAGCTTGGCAGGACAAAACTGTAGTTTGCATCTGTTATGTATTAATGCTTGTATCTGAATATAGATTTTAGTAAATAACTTTAAGGCCAGAGGGATAAGTGCGTGGATTGTTTCATAGGAGAAGACAGGAAGAGATTTCATTTTATGAGGCTGTTTGTGAAGATCAAATCTGACAGCAGGGAGGAGGCAAAGCAAGAGACAGTTGTTTACAAAATTTTATTTCATTAACATGAAAGGTGGATAAAACATGGAACCAGAAATAACTCAGTTGCTGAAAGCCTTTGAACGGCAGCTCCTAAATATTTGGAATAAGCTTTCAGATGCTTTGTTTTAATGTTCTCTTTGTGTTCCGACAAGTTTTATTTCAAACAGGAAGAAATTGACAGATTTGTGGTTGGGACTTTCAGCACCCTCACATCGGTTGTGTGTTTAGAAAGGAATGAAGTGAATTACCAGTCTCAAGTGTACATAAAACACGCCCATAACACCCAACCCCTCCTACCTGCAGCTTGTTCCCTTCCGTGCCATGAGATCCCACAGTGCCAGAGATCTTCTCCAAACCCCTCCCTACCCATCACCAAGTGCCCAACACAAAATGTTTGGCAACAAGTTGACTCACAAGACAGGAACAGGCAGAAAAATCTTCATTTTTTCATTCAACTTCCATAAAAAGTTTTGTTTGAAGTGGAGATATTTGCTAGTTCAGCCTAAAGGATTGTGCTTGAGATTTAGTTCTAAAAGCAGTCCTTGGGAAAACGCGTGCTGCTGTCACATAAACCAGCCCAGGAGATGAATTCTGATCCTTGTGGAGGATCCTTCCAATTCAGGAGATTCTATAAATCTGAATTTTCAGTGGAAAATTTTTAAATTTAAAAGATTAAAAACCTGACCTCCCTTTCTTCCTACCCACGCCCTCTCTGTGTTTCATTATTTTAGGAGCATGTACTCAGTTTGGAAATCTCTCTTAGAGGGCACCATGCAGGTGGCCCAGTCCCGACTCAATATCTGTGAGAACTATAAAAACTTAATTTCTGAACCAGCCAGGAATGTCCGGTGCTTTAAGGAGCAGCAGCTGAAGAAGGTATTTGTGCTTTAATAAATCCTTTAAACTGTTGTCATATTTATTGAGGGAAAAAAAAAAAAGTGTTTTAGAAATCTTTTACTGTGGCACTTCTAAAATACATAAGTACTCTTTGTCTTAGGGATGTGGATATCCAGCTTGTTGGAGAGGGATCTAAACCCTGAGCTGTTATCCCAAATTATATTTGCTTGGAAATGAATCTTCTGAAAATGTGATTCAGCTTGGTCAAAAGTGTCTCAGCAAATCTCACACTGTGCTGTAGAAATTGCACTGCATTGGGTTTGCAGTAACAGTTGCAAGTGATTTTTGTTAGAAAAAGTTCTGATCTTAAGAAAAGATCCATCTGAAACCTGAAGGAATGGCTCGAGCAATCTCCAGGATGGAGAGTGGAGATTGTCCAGCCACCTCCTGTAACAGGATCACAAGTAAGTGCTCCAAAAGCTGCTTTAATTATCTGTTTAATTATCTGTAATTATCCCTACAGAGAAAATAGTGTCGTTCCAGTGAGCTGGATATTCATTTAATTGCTTGTTGCATTTGAATGTCATTTATGAGGGTGGTGAGCCCTGGCACAGGGTGCCCAGAGCAGCTGTGGCTGTCCCTGGATCCCTGGAAGTGTCCGAGGCCAGGTTGGATGGGGCTTGGAGCACCCTGGGACAGTGGAAGGTGTCCCTTGAATGACAAAAAATCCCCCCCCAAACCAGACATTTTAGCTGTCCTTGTTACAGAGTGACAACAAAGACCCAGAACATCCCTAGTTCTGTGTTCTAGAGTAGTATTTTGTAAAATACTTGGTTACAAATTAAAATAGGTGTTCCTTAATGTGAGCTCCCCATTTCTGAACCAGTTATTCTACTCTTAGATACATGTGCAATATCTGTTTTGTGAGGGGAAAAATGAACTTTATTAATGCGGTTTTATTGTCCTGTGGAATTCTATTTTCATGTGAAAATGTCCAAACAACACTTGCAGCACAATTCTTACTGATAAATAATCGTACTTTATTCTTCTGCAAGTGGTGATAGTTCAGTGTTTATGAATCAGCACCAGAAGTGGGATCCTTAAATTCTTAAAAGTCATAGAAGTTCCTTTATTCCTGCACTTTTGAATCAGCAGAACAAGTTATTACAATTATCAGGGCAGTGTTCTGTTCAGAGTATTCTAACAGTGATATGCTTTTCCTACAACATGCAATTAGCATCCTCTTGGCAGGATTAATTTTTCCTACACAACCAGTTTATTGTTTTACACAGTGCAGTCTCTCACCCTTCCCTTTGAATTCCCAAACAGATAAATAACGGACAGAGATATAATTGTTCTGACCTCCATTCAGACAAAAGCTTATCAAAATTAAAATCCAGTCAGCAAAATACTTGCAAGGTTATGTGAGAATACCCCTCTGAAGTGGCCTCCAGTCTCCTGACAATTTTTATCCTACAGGGATGCAAACCAAGATTATTTAGCTCTTCTGAAATGATCTTTTCAACAACTGGAGTTACTTGATATTTTAATTTTTTGATGCTGCCAGGAGATTTTAGGGATCAAAATTCCCACTGATGCTGCGAAACCCCAGTCCTTTTCACAAGCTTTTAGATCTTTGTCAGCCATCCGTTATATACAGATTTTTTTTACCTTTCATTTTTCAGTGATGCGCACAGAGGTCTCCAAAAATCCAAATCCTGCCTTCCACCACTCCCCAAACCACTCCCTAGGGAATGCACCCTCTGGAGCCCGTTGCTTTATTGGTCTGCACACATTAAACAGTGGCTTTAGTGGGAATTTTTCTGTGCTTTATAGCAATTTGACAGCTTCGGGGAGAGCAGGGTTGTGTGGTGAGAAGACCGGCCGTTCCTGTTGGAGGCCACTTTGTTTTTTACAGGTGGCTGGGTGTTATTTTTTAGCAGTGGAACACGGGGAAGTTAATGTTACGTCGTTGGATTACAGCGCCTCGTTAGTCCTGAAGGAGGTTACATGCATTAATAATTAGTGTAACGAAGAAGCTGAGGTGTTCTAGGGGGGTGTTCAGCACCAGGGCACCTGGAATGAGGGCAGCCAGGGGGGTGATGATGATGTGAAAAGAGCTGGGACCTTTGGGGTGGTGTTTGAAGGACTCAGAGGCAAGTTGGACTCCTTGACTCACCCCTGGTGCTGCTGGAGCCCTCGCTGACCACATCCAGCCTGTGATGTCTGTAATTAAATAGAAATCCACTGGACTATCAATCTCCTGTGTGCTTAATCCAGTTTGGGAAAACGAAAATCTTTAGTAATCTCTTCTAAAGAGAATTTTAATTCTAGACATTGATGATTCACATTGGTTTTCCTACCTAGATCCTGCTTAGCACAGATCCTTTCCCGCTTTGCTGGGGCTTTACTTAAGCTGGCAGGGTGTCTGAAGAATTGCTGAATATAATAATTTTTCTTCCTGTTGTGTTTTATGTGGCAGCTTTTGCCTCGTGTGTTAAGTTTTAAAGAAGGAAGGATTAATAATTTTTTTGGTATCACTTCCAGTAGATTGCCTCTGTATTTTTCCCAGTTGTATTCTGATGACTTCAGCTGATTATCTCATCCAAAGCTTTCAGAACTTGATCATTGATTTTGAACACTTTAAACAGCAGGAAAAAAGGGAGAAGGTTTCATGTTTTGATCAGTTTTAAAGGACCTGCATGAATAATTGACCAGGAGTGACTTGACGACTGCATCCTTCCCTATAAAATCGCATAAAAAGCAGCAAAACAATGATGGTAATATTATTTGGATGCAAAGAAAAAGTAATATTTTCTTTCCTGAATGCTTTTTTTTCAGTGCGTGGACCAGCTGACAAGGATCCAAGCTGAATTACAGGAGACAGTCAAAGATTTAGCTAAAGGCAAAAAGAAATATTTTGAGACTGAACAGATGGCTCAGGCGGTGCGGGAGAAAGCTGATATTGAGGCCAAGTATGTTTTTATAATGGCATATGTAGAAATAATTGCAGCCCCAAAAAGCATGGGTGTATTAGTTTTTGCACTTGATATTTGGCTTTCAACGAGATCCTGCCGGGTTTTCTTTGCATTTTGGGCCTTATACATTTTTGTAGCTGTTTCAAGCACGCCCTGAGAGGAAATTAGAACTTGTTTGTGTTGGTTTGTTTAGGAAGGAAGTTCAAGTAACAGCTTTAATTTGGCATTTTCTGTGGACAGTGTGTCAGCTGGCACTTTTTTTGAAGTTAAAGCCTCCTGACTTCCTTTTCTGTCCACGCATCTCAAATTTGGTATCAGTCCATTTAGAGGGGGAGAGGCAATGGGACACTGTTTTTCATTTTTCAAGATAAATTTTTGAGGCTCTAGGTTTTTTTCCTGTTCCTTGATATCCTAAAGAAGGTGATTTCCTTCCTTTCAGGAAAACAAGTAACACATGTTTTGGGTTTGGAGTCTGGCTTGTCTTACGGGAGTTTACCACATCCCCTTTTTTTTTTTTTTT
>WBMY01008778.1:67332-132702 GCA_013397315.1 Donacobius atricapilla
AGAAATTGTTCAGAATTGCTCTCAGGGAATGAGATGATGGTTTCCTTAGAGGTCTTTTCTTTCTGAGGGGTGGTGAAAAGAACTTTAATAAAATTGCCTATAATACCTGAAGAAAGTAAACAACCATACACAAACAAGCAAAAACGACCAAAAATTTGGGCTTGGGAATTTGGGAGCAGATTCATCCTGCAGTGTTATTCAGATTAAAATAGCTGTTGACTTGATTTTGTTTTCTTACTTACTTTATAAGCCACCATCCTTCAGACAGCTAAAAAATACTTCTGTAGAAATGTTGTAAGGCAATCATTCAGTTGTATCTGCTTGTTTCTCTTCCAGGTCCAAACTTAGTCTTTTTCAATCAAGAATAAGCTTGCAGAAGGCAAGTGTGAAGGTGAGTACAAAACTTGGATTTTGCTGCTCATTTCTTGAGGCAAATGCCCCAAACTGTCTGGAATGTAGAGGTGAGGGACAGCTTGGAAGGGAAATTGGTAGGACAGAGGGTGAGCTCAGAGCATTCTCTGGGCAGAGCAGAGAATTATCTATGGAATATGTGCAAGGAATTTGTTTTCTAATTACAGTTAAAACTGTTCTTTGAAGACCAGGTGTGAAATTCCAATTGCAGGAGAGAAAAACCCATCAGGAATCCCCTCATCATTAGGAAGACTGAAAAGCTAGAAATGCCCTGAAGTTTTCACTGTGTTAACACACATACACACAATCAATTTGCTGTTCATGTACGCTTGGTCATTCAGATTCTCTTTCTGAGCCGCGTTTTCGCTCGTTGCAGTTAAAAGCCCGACGCTCCGAGTGCAATTCCAAGGCTATCCATGCCAGGAATGATTATCTCCTCACTTTAGCAGCTGCCAATGCACACCAGGATCGCTACTATCAAACAGACCTAGTAAACATCATGAAGGTAAGGGAGCTGATTCCTGCCTGCCTCTGGGAGCTGGGGAAATCTGGGAGGGTATAAAGTCCTGGATCGACTTTTCCAGCGAGCTGCCGCGGATGAGAGGGAAGGTAGAGCCTGCAGTGGTGTCTAAAGAACTTGGAACCAGCTTTCAGACTCCAAAACCGAGCAGTCGCTTTTTATTTTTTAAATCGCTTCTTTTCTGAAAAACCCAGTTGGATAAAACTCACTTAGATGAAGGACTTAAAAAAAAACCTGACTGAAAAATTCACTTGGATAGAACTCCTCTGGATGAAGGAGTCAGGTTTGTCAAACCTGACATTTTCCCGTTGAAAGGAAGCCGGAGATTTTTTTAGTACTTTAGTACCATATCCCATAATCCTTTTTATTTTGTATCTGATCAGAACACTTCTTTATGGTGTGATTAATGAGCTAGAGTTATCAAATATCTTGGTTTCCAAACTATGGATTTTAGGGAACAGCAGTCAGCATTCTTGTTCTCACCTGTGGTAACTTGCCAGGTCAAGGCAGGAGTAGCTACTTGAACTCAGAGGAAATGACACACTTTAAAAAGTTCAAATCTGATTGCTCACAGTTGTTTTTTCTTAAATACCGCCCTAGAATTAATTAAATGTACACTATTCCTGTGTCTTTGAATTCGAGAGTTACAGATAAATTGTAAAATCATCTACTTCACCCTTTATCTGCTTGCATTTTGCATGTTGACATTTTCAAACTTTACTTTAATTTGCTCTTTACAAACTGTTTCCAGGCAGGATGACTTAGGAGTCTGTCATTTGCATTTTGAATTGCTTTTTTGGAGAAATAGCATAGAGTTATAACAAATCCCTGTATTATCAGCATGCCTTTGCATTTTGGGGAGGGGGAAATATTGATACCTTGATACGGAAAACAGGTGAGTGAGGTCAAGATTGAGAGCACCAAAGGAATGCTCCTGCTTTTACCTGTGTGTGTGCTTTTCTGTTAGTAAAACGTGAATATTTCTGCTGACTAAATGTTTAGTACATGGAAATGCTTGTAAAGAATTTCCCTGTGCTGGTGCAGATAAAATTATTAATTGATGCTTACATAAGATAATTCCATGCTTACATGCATGGTTGGCTGTCATCACTTAATGCTCTTACTCGGGAGCAGTTCCAGAAGGGAATTGAACATGTTCACAACAAAACAAACAAAAAGGGTGTTTGAAATCATTTTCAAACATGAGCAAATAGCCTTGGTAATTTTTTTTTCCAAGCCTTTCTCAAGCTGAACCCTTTTTATCATACAGAAAAAAAACCTTGCAGCTTATTTTTTGATATAAATAATTGTGGTTTGCTGAAAGCCTAAGTGCTTTCATCCAGCCAAATTACTCTGGAAGGGAAGGACATCACTCAGGGCTTATTTTTCTGCATCTCTCAGATATTTATAGCAGTTGAATCTCTTTGTCTGCTAAACAAAAGTGTGCTTTTAATGAAGAGCTGTAAATTTGGATCTCTTACTCTTGTTGGTCATGAGCAAAACTCCTTGGGAGCACTCCCAGGTGTCCTGGGAACGTGGCCATCCTCTGGAGCAAGGCAGAGACAGTAACGGGGAAGGTCCCAAATTAAAGTGGCTGCTGGAGGTTTTAGGGGAGACAGAGGGAAAGCCTGCTGGAAAATCAAGGATGATGTGTCACTGGACTCCAGTTCCTTCATCCATGAAGGATGTAAATTGAAGTATGGAACTGCTTAAAGATATAAATAAATGTGATAGAAACAGCAGCTTGTAGTCTGGAATGGGATTTGCTGGAAGGGTCCTGGTTTCTCCTTCTCCTCCCTCTGAAATTCCTGAGGGAGCCACACTGTATAAAGTCCAGAAAAAAATTGGTACTTTATTTAGCAGAATGATTTAACACAAATGGAGAAGGAGATGGAGAGAGAGGTGACCAAGTGAAGGTGAAGAACCATTCAGAAACGGAAAAAGATCTTGCCAATTTTGATTGACCAGACAGAAAATAGCACATGAAATTAATGTTAAAAAGAGAAATGCAGTAACGGGGGGGAAAAAAATGCTGCCTGCAGAATAAAGAACTCTGAACAGCCAGTACCATTTTTGAAAGAGATGCCAGAACTGGAAAATGGAGTGAAGGACAGAGAAATGGAGACACTTCCCTTCACTTGGTAGAGAGGATTTTGGAAGGGAGTTTCACCCTTCCAGCACAGTTTTTGTTTCAATTGGTTGAGGTGACCCAGTATATTTTACATGCTATAAGCAGTTGTGGTGTCTAAAGGAAACATCTTTGCTGCTGTGTTGTGATGAATATTCTAAAAATGTGCCTTTTATCTCACTATTAGTAAGTCCTGAGGTATTCCTGTAGTGCCACATGCTGTCTGTAAGTGTTTCCCCATTTAGCTGCCCTTGAGCTGATCTTTGAACTGCTCGGTGCTCTCCACATTTCTAAATCACATCAAGGATCTCCTCAGACTGTTCAGCTTTTGGACCCAGTGCCTGTTTTTCTAGTCATTACCCAAAAAATGATAAAATCTTTAGAGATAGACAGAAACACAGGAAAACTTCTCAGCTGATACTTGGCTGTGTTACTGTATAGAACATTTACAGACGTGTCAGAGGCTGTTTCTGTTTGCATCCATCTTAAGCAGTTTCTCCACGGGCTTTGGTTTTCCTGGAGTTCTTGTTTCCAGAATTGGAACGGAGCAGTGTGGGCTCTGTTGTTGCCTCTGGCTCCTTGGAAGCCAGGGCTGGCTCGGCTGGAGCACACCCAGTCCCCGGCCATGTCGTGCATCCAGCTGCTGCCTTTGGGTTGGGGCTGTGGCCCTGCGCTCCCAAACCATCCCCCTGCGCCATCTGCGTGTGCAGACAGTGCTCGCTTTCCTAGGAAATGTGAGATTTTACTCTCAGCTCTGACATGGACTTGGCTGCGTTGATAAATAGTGGGTTAAAATCGCCGCTGATGTGGCTGCCCGTTCCCTTCTGTTTTGTCCTTATATTAAATTACCTTTTATTTCAGTAGGCTAAAAGATGTCTTACTTAGCACAGAATAGAATCGTGGAGTGTTTATTACTGGATGTGGACGTCAAAGGTTGGTCCTGGCATCCTGTGTGAGTTGAGCTGAGCACAGACAGGTGGAATTCTTGCGCTGCTTGTCTTGCTGACAGCCTGGAGGATGGATCTTCAGTGCTTCGTAACGCTGAAATCCAATAAAAGGCTGTACTGGTGTTGGAGAAAGGAGGGGTGGAGATATTTTGCAGCCGCCGTGTTGGTTGGTGCCTGCAGGAGATATTTCCAGACTGTTGGGAAAGTGTGATGTGTGCTGGGCTGAGGCACCTTGGGCTGCTCCCAAGAGGAAGCTGCTGCCGGGATTGTTCCTTGTGTCTGCCTCTGGAATGCTGCTGTGCTGCTGTCCTGTGACAAATGACTCACAAATCCACCTCGTGGCCTTGTTTCATTTTCTGTGACAAACAGCAAAAGGGGCTTTTGGTAGGCAGGAGTTCCTGCTACACACAGCTCCTGCTAGTTTTCAGTGGTTCAGAATAGGTTTCTTCATTTTGCAACATTTTTATGCAGAGAAGAAAAAGTGATTGGCTCTGCTGTGTTTGTAACTGTGAAAGCCATCACACACTAAACAGGGATGCTTGGAAAGAAAATACAGAATGCTTCCAGCTTTTTTAATGGGATGAAGGATTGTTCCTACTCTGCCTTCCTAGTTTTCCAATTACACCACTTAATAAGGAGCAGAGCCATTCTAGGTCTCTGTTCAGAAAAGATTTGAATTCCTTTTGCCTTTCTTTTTATCTGTCCTTTATGTCCATTTCAAACTCTGCAGTGAAATTAAAACCCCTCAAAGCACAGACTAAATAAAGCCTGGTAATGTTTTATTCTTTGCCAATTTCCTGACAAGCTGCTTAAGAAGAGTTGCCATCGCCTGAGTGTGAAAGTACAGTCCACAAACCCTTTTAAAAATGAGTTGTCTGCCTGGTGCTTAGGTTTTTACTTCAAACTGAGGGCAGAAGGAAGTCTAAGATGATGGTGGAAGTCATATCAGGACTGTTGTGATATTCATCCTTTTAGAAACGTTATCATTTTTAATGCTGTGCTCTTAATTCTGTAAGTTCCCCTTGTAAACCACCTAAAAGAATGACTTTGCACAGCAACTTGCAATGAGGAAATGTTGACCTGAAAAAAAGAAAAGCAGGTGTGCTGGGCACTTGAAATAAATAGTCCTGAGATTTATTTAAAGAGAGAAAGAAAGAGGGAACAAAACCTTACATTTCAAAGTCACAGAATGGTTTGGGTTGGAAGGGACCTTAAAGCCCATGCAGTTCCAGCTCTGTGCCGTGGACAGGGACAGCTCCCACTGTCCCAGGCTGCTCCAGCCTGGCCTGGAACAATTCCAGGGATGGGGCAGCCACAGCTCCTCTGGGCAGCCTGTGCCAGAGCTGAGGAACAGGTTACAGGTGGTGCTGCATTTTTATGAACACAGAAAAATTCTGGAGGAGGTAGCAGGCAGTAGCAGCAGGTATTTCTAAACTAAAAGAAATATTTCATGTCATGGCTCATGTGGGCTTTGGTGTTTTGGGGGAGAACAGTGTCAAAAGCTGGTGCTTTGTCTTTGTGGTTTCGGTGGTTTCTTTTATCCTGTTGTAGCTATCAGGCTGCTTTTCTGGTTTTTTTTTCCTGTACTTTCCAGTTTTCTTGACACGAGGAAGTGGAGTTGTGTAATTTGGCTCTTGTTCTTGATCAGAGTTCTTGCCATGATTTGGCAGGTTTGAATAAAGACTTTGTTGCATCATTTTCCTGCATCTGCCCTTTGCTCAGGTGTGGGTGACAGTAACAGAACAAGTGACAGCAGCACTTGGTTAATTGGAGAGGTTAATTTATAAAATTACAGGTGAAGCATGGCTTTTCCACACACTTGCTTGTTTTTAAGGACACGGACAGAGGAAGAGATCTGGCTGACTTCCCAGGAATGAGCAACATGATGTACTTGACCCTGCTCTGAGTGCAGAGGTTGAACCAGTATTATATATTTTATTTCTTTATTTATATATTATTTATTATTATATATATTATATATAATCATAATATAATTATTATATATATTGAATGAGTATTACATATTCCCTTTTAAACCCAAATTACTTTCTCATTCCTTAAAACACCATTTTTTGGTAAGCAAGTTCTCCTTGGGATTCCCTACATTCTCCTTTCTGGTTTTGTTTTTTTTCTACAATTAAGTGGAGTAACTGCGTGAGTTCCAGCAGTGCTGGAGCCTTCATGTTCTGGTGAGCCCTGTTTTTTATTTGTTAGAACGGTTGGGAGTTTTTGCGAAGCTGTGCTGACTTCTCCACTTTCAGCATAGTCATCCATCACTTTCCCCCTGCACTTTCAATGATCATTTGAAACAAATGGAAATGCAAGCTCCAAACACCACATGCAGAAATGAGATCCAGCTGGAGCTGGCAGTGTTTATAAAAATGACCCCAAATTGAGGACTTGGTGGCTTGCAGTTAATAATTTGCTTTATGCCCTGAAATTAATAGGATGTGTGTGGCAAAGGGTTCTTTCCCCTGGTGGCTCTGTCTGAATTGAAAAATAAGTTGACACGGTAGCTGAAAGTCTTAAATTGGCTCAGGAATGTTATCCCAGCACTGCTGTGTCCTGTTGAAATAGAAGGGTACCATTTGCATCAGCACATATTTCTGTAGCCTCTGGAACAAGCAGAACCAATATTATCACTGTAAGAAATCAATTTACGTCCACGTTATTGTTTCAGACTTTCTGGAATGATTTAGAAGCACCCAGGGGATTCCTTTTTTAAGTGGAAAGTCTGCCCCTCAACAAAAAAAATAGCATTAAGATAAAGTAATTCTGAGGTCACCAGAGATTTCCATTTTCTTCTATAAATCTCTTTTATTATTTCAGTGCTACCAATTCTTTTAAGATCCTGTAAAACTCCCTTAAAAATGCAGAGGGGACTTGTGCAAGTGAAAGAACTATTGTTTCACATCCGGTCCTTGTCAGCTGCAAGCCACAAATATTTTGTAATCCCAGTTAGAGCAGCCGTGGAGGGCATTATCTCCAGCATCAGATGGGCACAGGAACTTTCCTTCCCAGGCAGTTCATGAGTGTGCTTGGCTTCCTCGTGGCCATTCCCACAGAGGGGGTGGCTGAAGGGATCATGGCTCAGCACACGATCCCGAGTGCTCCAGAAGATGCTCGCTGTGAGTTCCACAGCAGCTGATCCTCATCCCAACGCAGTTTTCCCACCCAGGGACATCTGTCTCTGGGCTGATGTGCTGCACATCAAACCTGGGGGGAAAGAATTCCAGGTTGCAGTGTAGTTCTGCATCCACATAAGTTATTAGATCATCAGTACACAGTTGTGATCTCTTGTTTGGTGTTTGTCTTAAATGCTCATGTCTCGCATTCCCAAGTTAATACGTGAGAAGGGCTTTAGGGAATTTTCGGTGTTCACAGTCCTTGGAATATCTGCTAACTCCGGTTGGGAGCACTTGGATTCCAGCTGACCGTGAGTTAACGTTTGCAGGGAAGTGAAAAGAGGATTTGCACTGGAAATGCAACTTCTGATGTTAATTTTGGTAAAATCACAAGCAAGGGTGGTTTTTTGGCCTTAACAGCGACAATGAATGCTATTTGCACCAGTAACTATGGTGTATGCGTGTCACAGAATGATGGAATGGTTTGGCTTGGAAGGGACCTTAAAATTCCTCCAGTGCCACTCCCTGCCATGGGCAGGGACACCTTCCACTAGCCCAGGGTGCTCCAAGCGCTGTCCAACCTGGCCTTGGGCACTGCCAGGGATCCAGGGACAGCCACAGCTGCTCTGGGCACCCTGTGCCAGGGCCTGCCCAGATTCACAGGAAGGAATTTCTTCCTAATATCACATCTAACCCTGCCCTCTGCTGCTCAATTCTCACATTTCCAATCATATTTTTCATTTTTTATAGATAAAGTATGTACTTTCAGTTTCCAATCCACCACTCACCCCCTGAAAAATGACATTGCTCATCATGCAGACTTTTCATGCGACCTTGAGGCACAGGAGTGGGTCTGAGTCACAGCTGTTTCTGTTGTGGAGATGAGAAAGTGTGATGGTCACATTGGCCTGGTGACAGTCAGCTTGTCCCACCTCGTGTTTCAGTCATAAGTGAATCCCTTGGTGAAGCATTTGACCCAAAGAAGCCCGTTTATTTCAGGGATCCAGGTGTTTATTCCTCCAGGGCTGGGCATTGTAGTGTAAAAGCAGCATGACAAAACTTAATATGGAACTCAGGGCAACTTAATGATCTTAAAGCAAAGACCATTTCTTCATGTGTGACTGACTTTCCAGTGAGATTTCCTCTGGTGTGTTCACAGAAATAATTTAGGAAAAGGGCTGATTGTAAAAGCACAATGTGATTTTACAGATGCTTAGGAGAGAAAGGTATTCCCCCTTGTCCTGTCCCTCCGTGCCTTGTCCCCAGTCCCTCTCCAGCTCTCCTGGAGCCCCTTTAGGCCCTGGCAGGGGCTCTGAGCTCTCCCTGGAGCCTTCTCCTCTCCAGGTGAGCACCCCCAGCTCTCCCAGCCTGGCTCCAGAGCAGAGGGGCTCCAGCCCTGCAGCAGCTCCGGGGCCCCTCTGGACTCTCTCCAGCAGCTCCAGGTCCTTGTGCTGCTGGCCCAGGGCTGGGGCAGCTCTGCAGGTGGGAGAATGATCAGGGATGAAATCAGGGATTGAAGCTCAAAGTAAAACAAGGAAAATGACTGGAAATCCAAAGAAAAAAACCAAAACCCTTGCTAGAAAGAGAGAACCAGGAAGGCAGTGTAAGGATTAGGATAGGGAATGATTACTTGAAAGGAACGTGGGAGAAATCTAGTTGAAGAAGGTAGCAGAAAACCTAAACCCCCTCTTTTTTGTTGTTGTTGTTTTTTGGGGTTTTTTTGTGTGTTTTTCATTTGAAGATTTTACATAGAAACCATTTGGGATTTGAATGGGACTTGGAGATAGTTTGGCCCGCTCTCACAGACCCGCTCATTCTGGGCAGGAAACGAAACTACCATCTTGTTTCAAAGGCACACTGTAACACAATGAGAACAGTTCCCAAAATACTCGCCTGTGCCAGACGGCAGCCCTGGAGCTGCTCCAGGGAAGGGCCCAGCTCAGGAAGCACCTGGGCTGCTCTGCCTGGGAGGCAGGTGGGGCGACCACGCTGTTACAGAAACATGCAGCATTCCTGTGTGGGTTCTTTATCTTCTTTTCTGCTATTAGAACTGGGATTTAATTGCTTGAGAGACGTAGTTCGTGTTTGGACTCAGTTGTTCATTAATTCTTATCTGTTACAGTCTCACAAGCTGTGAGTTCTAGCTAACAAAGTAGAAAATGGCTCTGTCTGCGACTCTTTACAAGGTCTTTTAAGAGCAAATTGTCCAATTATGAAATGACACCTAACTTATTGTTACTTTTAACCCAATAACCAACCACCCGTCGTCTGCAATGCAGATTTTTCTACCCAGTTGCAAAATATCACCCAAACCCATGAAGAAGAAGGTGAAAAAGAAGGACTAAGCCTACGCCCCAAAACCTCCATCTTGCTTTTTATATATTACAACCCTTGAACTCTTTTAAGTTTTCCACCCTGTGATATCACACACTTCTATTCAAACTACACACCATAATCCCAGTGCTGTCACTGAATTTTGGAAGCCTTTTCCAAGGCCTCAGGTCAATGCAGTGTTTGCTTGGGGGTCAGTGCCTGTCAGCACAGAAAGTCTGAAATTCTCAGTGCCCAGGGTTCCAGCATTCCTGGTTTAGGATTTATGGAGAAAAACATCTCAAACAGAGCCTTTGCAAGGTTTTCTTTGCTTGAGGGCTTTGTTTTTAGCAGCTCCTGGTTCACTGGAAGAGTTGAAGAAACAGGGAAAAATTACTTTTTTCCTCAGCGGTTTTTTTTTCTGCTGTTAGTGGTAACCACCCAGTGTTTCAGGGAGTTACCAGGAATGGACGTGTTTCCATTGAAACTGGGGAGGAAACTCGTGGATTATTCTTGAAATTGAATGTGTGTGCATGGGTTTTGTCCTGTTAAGTGAGAGATTAAACTATAAAAGTTACTGAAAATGTGGAGACCTCAGAGCCCCCTCCATTGCCTAAAGGGGCTCCAGGAGAGCTTGGGATAAGGGATGGAGGTACAGGAGACAGGGAATGGCTTCCCACAGCCAGAGGGCAGGGATAGATGGAATTTTGGGCAGGAATTGTTCCCTGTGAGGGTGGAAAAGCCCTGGCACAGGGCTGAAGAGAGGCTGTGGCTGCCCTTGGATCCTTGGAAGTGTCCAAGGCCAGGCTGGACAGGGCTTGGAGCACCCCGGGACAGTGCAAGGTGTTCTGCCCATGGCAGGGGTGGAATGAGATGATTTTAGGGCCTCTTCCCACCAAACGATCCTGGGATTCTGTGACTCATCTTCTGTCGTCAGTGGCAGGACAAAACATTTCTGAGTGACTTCACTAATGAAAGCAGTGGAAGAATTATAACAAGGAGATGAGGCCTGAAATAGCACAAGGCCAATAAGTGTGAGATGGAAAATGTCACGCTGAATTTGAAGTTTAATTAAATCCTAGAAAACATTACAGGCAAAATGGTTCCTAATCTACAGCTGTCTTGCCGAGAGGGAGGCAAATCTGGGAAGAGTTTTCACAGGTCTTTGAGGCTTTCATAGGGCCCAGCTGTCAAATTTCAAGGGGTTCTTTATTCTCTCAGCTTCCAAAGCTCTGCTCTGTTTGGAGTCAGTGCAGGTATTTTGGGATGGCTGGAGGTGAGGAGCCGCTTCTTCCCTGTGTGGACAAGGGCTACTTGAGCTCTGGTTTTTGCACTGTCTTTAGGAAACTTCCTTGCCTTGGAATCCCTTCCTGCAGCTGAAAATTCCTATTTAGTTTTTACAAATTGCTAAGGCGATAATGGATTGTAAAGCTGGCCCAGAAGCTCAGTCATGGGAAGAGGAGGAGGAGTGGGAATGCTCCGATGTGATTTGTCTCCCTACTTGCAGGTTTGATCCCCAAAAATAAAATTCCCATCTGTTCAAGTTGTCATCTCTGCTTAAAAACCTTTGCAGCCAGGCTGGACCCCCTTGCTGTGGAGGGAAGCAAATATTCCCTGCCAGTAGCTTCCTTAAATCTGTAATTCCTGATGACTGACTTGTAGAATGGTGTCATCCAGCTGAACAAGGATATTATTTTATAATGTTTCACAAATTATCAAAGCCCTAGGGTAATTGCTTGTAGGATTGGAATGCTAATTAAAGAAATTAATCTCTCTGGTAAATCCCAGTGTTGTTCATGGATAATGGGAAGAACCTTTTCCACGCACTGATTCATCCCAGCTCACTTTCCTCTTGGCACCAGCATTGTCCAGGGCACCCTTCCATGAGGACCTCTCTAAAAATCGTGGATTTTTAAAACTTCAGGAAAGTTTCAGTGCTTGGGTTCAAGGCTTTTAGTCTCACATAAAAGTCATGGGAAGCTGAAAATGATTCGAAATGAAAATGAAAAAAAAATCGTTAGGAGAAACCATGACAATATTCTGGGATTTGGGTGCCTGAATTTTCTTGGATAGGCTTCTTTTGACTGGAGTGTTAAACCAGGTACATGGAGATAGTTAAAAATTTGGTTTCTAGTTCAAGCTCAAGAGTATTGGAGATCAAAATTTTAAACTGCTTCTATTAATAAAATTGTGCAGTGTTTACTATACTAGATTGGTGTATAATAATTTAACAGATGAGAATTCAATTTAATAAAAGATAAATTTCAAAAATACAGAATTTCAAGAAAAAAGTTCATAAAAAGAAGATTGCAAATCTGAGAAATACCTTTTTTTCTGCATAAAATGTTCATAGGTGTTTGTGGCTCTGTGTGTATCCAAATAACTCATTGTTCTTTAATCGCTGATCCGTTCTGTCAGGCTTTGCTCTTCTCACTGGGCAGTTCATCCAGCTGGATTCAGTCTCAGTTCATCCAGCTGGATTATTGTAGGGTATTTTTATGATATTCATCTGTGACTTCAGGTACAGATCCCTGGATTCTGTATCTCAGCATTCCCACTGAGCGCAGACCCTTCTCTCTGGCTGGGTCTGGGAGCCCCATTTCTAATTTAAAAGGGGATATTGGAGCATTCAGTGAATTAATTTATTTAATAGCAAAGTCTAAGCACTAAAGACAGCCCTGTATCAAAGAAATCCCAGCCCTGCCAGATCCTTGGGATGTCTCCACCTGTGTGGTTTCAGTCTCTGGCTCTGCTCTGCCCACACTGTGTCGGGAGGGCCTCTGAGCAGTGGCACTGTGAAATTAAGGAGTTTTTAAAAGGGTTTGAGTATTAATCCTACAGGGCTGAAATAAGTTTGAAAAGGAGCTTAACTTTAATGCAGTCATGTTCAGCAAATACTATCAGGAGACCTGAGTATATTTCGGTATTCCCAATCAGGCCACACTTCAGAAGTGATTTAATTAAAAGATTTAACAGCACTACATCCCATTTTTGTTCACTTTTCTGTTGATTTTTGGTACCCATCACTGCCCTATGAAACTGCAGAAGATCAGAAAATTCTCTCAGCTTCTGGAGAATATGGCATGACTGGTGATTCCATCAGTCCTTGTTCAGGAATATTGCTTGGCATGGGCATTCTGTGCCAGGCTTTGGGATGGAGGTGGGGAAAATCTGTTTGTGAAAAGGAAAAACCTTTCACAATATTTTTAATTACGGACTTCAGGCTCAAATTATCTTTGTCCTCACCCACTGGTGCTTACAAGGAGTGTAGGCATAAATTGTTAGTGTGATTCCCCTGGAGATAATTGAGAATGGACTCCTAAAAGTAATAAGGCATAATTGGCACGCAGAATTCCCAAGTGGGGTTTGGGAACCTTGGATTAATCTTCTTGCTGCGTTGCAGCTGCCATACCTTTGGCATTACCCCCACCATGTTTTTTTTCCTTTACTGTGGGAGATAATTGCTGACATTGTTCTGTGATTCCATAATTATTGCAAATAATCACAGTGCTGTGACTCTGGGCCATTTTCCTTATAAGAACACATTTGTGTAGATTACAAAAATTCCCAGGAATAGTTTTGTTGGATTTGGTCCCTGCATTTTGGAGTGACTGGCAGAGTAAACCTTTTGTGGGGTGCCTGTTCAGGAACGTGGGGTTCCCTGTGCGAGATACACTCTGCCCTTTTCATACTGCCTAATTGTTTCGTATATTAGCATAAAATTGAATTGAATTTGTCATTTGAGTTGGAAAATGCCTGAATAATTCTGAATTTCGTGCTGTGGGTGAGACAGAGCAATGTTACATTTGCAGGATCCCATCAAGCTGCGTCTCTTTGGCATGATAAGAATCTGAAACGCTTGGGAATATATTAAATTATTGAAACTTTTAATATTGGGACATTTCCATCCCTGTGAGCGGCCTGTTCACTGAATGCAGGTGACTCCAAACCCACCTAGAGAAAACAAACAGATGGAAGTGATAAATCCAAGGAGCAGTTGGGAACAACAGCCTGTGCTGGGGCAGGAAAGGTTTTGTTGAAGAGATTTTTCTGAAGAGGTACATGAAAAAGATAACACAAGAGATTGAATCAACTGAATTAAAACCTAAACCCAGCAAAAAAGGTGGTTAAAAACCTGCAAGGGTGCAAAAGAGTAAACAAAAGCTCCTGACGGACATTTATGCTCAGTACCTGATTGGGTGTGGGTTTGTTTTTTTTTTTTACTCCTTTTTGATGCATTTTATCAGGTGAGTATTTTTAAGAAATTGTTTGTTTCTTCATTTTTTTTAAGAACGTATTAAGAAAATAGTTTTAAGAAAATATTTAAGGAATATATTTATTAAGAAACATTGAGATTTTGTGTGAAATGCATTTTCGTGTGCACATCTGTGTCAGTTTAAGGTTTCTCTCCCTTAGCTTGTGTTGTTGTAATATAGGAAAGATTTGGATTTATCCAAGCTTGTGTCTGAGTCGGGGATGGTTCACCTGTAGCCTGAGAGTTCATATGGAGACTTGCTGGTAAATCTGGGTGGAATTCTCGAAGGACGAATTCCCAGAGCTTTCTTGGAGGTGGTTCTCTGTGTGAGATTTGGTTTTGTAGGAGGTAAAAATAATCAGCAAAGTGCATTTCTTTGACTTACCTTCCAAATCATGTTGAATTATCAAAATATTTGTTGAGCTGAGCCGCAAAATAATTTATTTTTGGATAAGAAGAACTAAAAAATCCAGACAGAGCACACACCCCGCTGCTGTTCCTCAGACATTTTGTGGTGATGACGATGCTCTTGTGGTCAGCAGAAGAATCCTTGAGGAGCAGAAGTGGTGTCAGAGTGCTGAAGGATTTAAATGCACATTTTTCCACATGAAGGAAGCCAATTATTACTGGCATGAGCAGTGAAGAGCACTCTGGACTCTCCAGATGCAAAGATATCATGCTGGTGACAGCTCTGCCACAAAGTCATCTTCCAGGTGCTGGATTTCAGCCAGAACATTTTTTTTACCCCCGAAGAATGAGGAAGTACAAAAGCAAAGATGCAGTTTATTAAAAATTCATCCTGTCAAAAGGGGAATTCCCCTGGGATTTGTTCCAGAGCTGTGCAAGAAAAAGCAAACTAGATCTAGAGAGAAGAAACTAGAGAAGTCTTGGGAGATACTTTTGGGGAATATATTTCTAGATATTCCTAGAATCTGTTTTTATCTTCAGGCTTTTTTAAGCCTTACGTAGTAGAATTTGAAGCTCTGGTTTTCCATGCTTATGGCAGTCTCACATCAGGGTATTCTCCCAGATTTCAGTGGAACTGTCCTTTAACCCTGGAGTTTTAATTTAGTGCTGTCTCCACCAGGTAACTCCCACTGCTGCCAGCCTTGTGGCAATTACAAGGAATTATAAAGGGCATTTCCTTCCATGCCTGTGTTCACCTGCCAGACCCTCATCCTAAAATGGGACAACTACAGGGCAGTGCCATGAGATGGTGGCAGCAAATCTTGTTATTATCATTAATTTTCCTTGTTCTTGTTTTAAAGGGACATTTTTCCTGCCCTGGGGGAGGGTGACAGGCATCTGTTGGTGGCTGTTCCATATTTTTCTGTGCTCAGAGGAGACTGCAGCGCCCCAACAACAAAGGTTTTGTCAGTAAAAACAATGACCCTGGCCAAATTGTAAAGGAACAAAATGATGTGCAGAACAATCATCTAGTGACTAATGAGAGCAAACAAAGAACTTGCAAACGAGCCCCGAACTCCTGACAGCAGAAAACACAAAGCTCTGGGGTAAGGGAAAGTGCAGAGTGTGTTCATGGGCACCCGGCTGAAAGGAACTCGGGGCTCTTGTGGTCTTCCAGTGTCCATTGTTCCCGTGTTTGCCGTGGTGAGAGCTGCTCCAGGCTGTGGGAGAGGAGGAAACTCCGAGCTTCATCAAACCTTGTCGATGTAAAGAGGCACTTTTCTCTCCCTGTCGTTGTATTCTCGTCCTACCTCTTGGTCTGCTGGTTTTATTCCCGGGTTTTCATGTATTTCTGCTCTTCAGCAGGGTGGGCTCGTGCCCGGAATGTCTTGTGCTTCCCCTTGCTGAGAGCTGGTTTGAGCAAATGCGCCCCTGAATAGCACGTGCTCGTGCAGGACGTGAACTTTGGAAAAACAGGAAGAAACAGGAGAAATTAATTAGCCTGACAGCAGCAGGACAGTGAGACAGTTACAAAAATTCCTTTAAATTACTTTCTGTGGAAGTTAAGAAGGAGAGGAGGTGAAGGGACTCTTAAACTCTTCTTCACTCAGACCTGTTGGCGTCCTCTGGGCCTGCTCTATGAGGTCCATGTCCTTCGACTTTGCATCTGCACGCAGTGCTCCTGGTGGTGGGTCTCACTGGATTTCACATATTCCTGGACAGAACTAGGTAGTCATAGTTCAGGAGTGAGTTGGATGTGGACCTCAGGAAAGCGGGCTTACCAATACAGCCTTGGGATGTGTAAGATTATCCTGAGATACAGATCATTTTACAGCCTTGCATGTGCCCTGCATTGCCTTGGATGCAGACTGTGGCTGGTCTCCTGTCAGCCTGAAATCCTGATTTTACAGAACTTTGTCTTGTCACTGTTGGACATCAAATCAAACACAAGACTCCAGAGTTTGTCAGAAGGCTGAAACTAAGTTTATTAACAATCTGGCCTCTTTATATACTGGGTTGCTAGAGCTAAACTGATTGGTGTTAGAAGTAACACCCGTTCAATCACATTGGCCAACGCAGAGAGACATCAAATGGTCTCCGCCTCCAAAAAGAAATGCAAACAAGATAGGATTAACAAAAACATCTCCTGCTGTTTACAGAAAATTCCATGAGAACTGAATTTTAGAAATCAAAACATCTCAGGCAGAAAAACCAGCGCTACACTCCTCTCTCCCTGTAGGCTGAGGAAGTCCAGCCCTCACTCCTTCATCCAGGGAAAAGAGTTGGGGTTTGCCCTCAGCTTTCCTTACTTAGCAGCTTTCTCTGCTTGCCCAGCTTGGCAGAAAAGCAGGATTTTTTCCCAAAGAGGGAGCCTGCAAAGGGCAAGGCTGGGCAGCAGCTTCCTGTCACTTGGAAGTCAGGCTTCAGCCCTCAGAGCCGTGATGGGCGCGGACGGGGCGCGGTTGTTCCTGCGGGATCTCTGCGAGCGCCGGAGCCTGATGGCAGCAGCTCCGGGCAGGTTGTTCTGGGGCGCTGCTGGGGCCTTGGTCTGGGCTTTGTTGGGAATTCCGATGGCAGAGGTCCTGTTCTGTTGACAAACGCAGCCCTGATTTACTTTTACGTTGGGGGCTCTCGATGGAGAGGAGGGGATTTCAGCAGTGACAAATGCTGCAGGGGTGGAAGAGTTTCAAAGGAAAAACAAGCAGCTTTTCTTCTGTATTAGGAGAAATTGATGCCAGGAATCAGCGTTTTTAAAGGAAAATGACTGTGGAATGGAGCTGTTACTCAAAAAGGACGGGTTTTCCTGACCTTCCTTCCTCCCTCTCCTCACGTCCTTGGGAAGTGCTGTTCCATTTCACAGCTCTGAATAGTGCTGAGTGTGGCAAATCCAGCTGATTCGGCCTCTTGACATTGTTCTGAGTTTTAGATGAGTTTTAAAATACTTTATCCTTCACTGTCAGATGAAAGGAGATTTGTTGCTCTGTTTGTGCTAAAATACAGAAACTTCTCACCCTAGAAAGACTGAATTTGATGCCTTAATTCTAAGAATACCTGTTGACAAATTATTATTGTCTGTACCCCAACATTTCCTTCTAGTATTAATTTTATCTTTTCTGACGTATAAAAATTAAAACTCTCAGTGGAATCTCATTTACCTAAATCATTCAACTGAAAATTCCCAGACTGTGCCATCTGTGAGATCACTCTGTTTATTTAATGGATTGGAGGCAGGAGTTTCAAGCACAAACACTCAAAAAGCTTCACTCAGTATGTTTCTTCTGCAGCTCAGATTGTTGGGTTTTTAGTTTTAAGTAAGGAAAAGTTTTGAGTAATATTACAGAGAATAAAGGATTAAAAGTCAAGTCCCTGTTCCTAATGGATTCCAAGTGGTTTTCAAAGCCAAGCAGATCAGGGATAGATAAAACAGAGGGTTTAATGCAAATGAGAGTAGGGTGGTAGAAGAATTTAATTTTCATTTTTAATAAAAATATATTCACATACAAAATTATTTTAATATAAAGTAGAGACTGGAATCTGTGATACAGATCGCCCTTTCGGTTCGGGAGCTTGACTCCTGAACAGGAAAATAAGTCACATTACCGGGATGCAATCCCATTGACTCCACAGAAGAGTTACCATGCCACAAACACAATGATTTTTGTTCAACTCATTTCTTTCCCTTATCTTTCTGCTTTCAGGCTGCAGCCCAGGCAGGGGAGGGTCAGCTCTAATTTTGTGCTGTTCCCTCCACCCATGTAAGGAAATTCTTTGCCTTCCACATCAGTTCTATTGTTTCCGGCCAAGCGGTGGCAGCTTAGGGAGCGTTTGCCAAGGATTTCAGTGGCAAAATTAGCCCTCAGAAACTGTTGGGTTGCATCAGTCCAGGGATGGATGGATGTTTTGAAATGAAAACTTAATCTCACAGGGCCATAGGATGGTCTGGGTTGGAAGGGGCCTCAGAGATCCTCCCATTCCACCCCGAGTTCGAGGACCATGGTTCTTATCACAAGCGTGGGTTAGGGAGTTTGAAATGCATAGAAACATAAACGTGTGTTTGCAAATACCAAATTATTTCTAGGCAGTGATGATTCAGATGAGGCTGGTGTGAGTTAGTCAGTGAAACCCACGTGGCTTTACAAGTGTGCCTTTAATTGTGGGTTTTTAACCTAGCACTGGTTTTGGTGCCTGGTGGTTAAATGAGAGGTTTAGTTTGAACACATGAGTTTAAACTGTAAAATTATTACCCAGAGCTTCAGCACAGCTTTTAGGAGTTACTCTGCAAGATAAACATGAACGGAATACCAGGAATATTTTAGAAGTAAATGGGATAACAGGGAAAACTCGCCTTGGTGGCTTCACACAGCTCCGCTCTGCATTGTGTGTGGGGAAGATAGTTTCCATTTTTAATTTCTGTTTGCTTTTAAAATAAAAAATGCAGAGTAGTTCAGCTTGTTCTCTGTCTTCTCCAAGATATTGAAATGTTCATTTTTAAGTGGAGTGTGGCTGAGACCTGTAAATGATTTAGTTGAAGAGACCTCTTGAAGTCAGTCACATAAATGAAGGTGAAAATTCTATACAGGGTCTATTCTACATTATATGTTACTTTGGATGAATAGCAACCTCCCAATGGCAACCAAATGGCCTAATAATAGCTAAAATCTTCCATTTACATATTCGATTTTGAGGGAATTTTCATAGACTGTAGAATGATTGAAGCTAAAGTCATGCTTGGTATCATCTCCTGAAACATAAAAAATGCTCCTGAAAATGATGATCTAACTGGGACTGAAGTTTTGTTTCTGGGAAAAACTCCCAAACTTATACATGAAACTGGGATGTTGAAATCAGAGCAATGTTCTTGTCACATTCCCTCTGTGTATAATTTCATTGGTTTGGGTGAATATATAGGATCTCTTGTGTGTCCATTGTGTTTATTAACAACTTCAACTCTTCTCAGCCCTAACTCCAGCCTTTAGCTTCTTAAGCCTGGACACAGTGGGAAGTAGTTTTGCACCTTTAATATAGCAGTTCTGCTATAAAGAAATGATTTCTGAAAAAACAGTGACTTTTTTCTATCCTTGGAAATTGTAATTTTGTGCTACTTAACTTCGTATTATCTTGGGTTTGATGCCAGATTTGTTTTTTTAAAAAAAACTCCTTGATTTCCTTTTGAAGTTGACAAAAAGACAGGTTTTTCAGTGTGATTGTAATACAGTAAGTGATTTAGTGCTCTCTGGAGAGTCAAAAAGAGAACAAAAGCCATTGTAGAGGAATAATGGGTGTTGGGTTTTTTGATTTTCCTTTTTTTTTCCAGTTTCCCCTTTAAGTTGTGTGATGAGAAATTTTGAAAAGACTTTTCCTTTTAAAACCTGTGATGTTCGGTGGTTTGGGTCAGAGCGTTTTTAAGTGAATGAGATTCAGCTGATAAAACCCCACGTGAATGTTAATTTATATCCTACAGTTCAGCAAGTCAAGTCTTTTGTTTTAATATGAGCACATCCAGCTCGATGTAATAATTACCATTTTATAGAGGGGATAAATCCATTATTATTGCAAGTCTGGAACCAACCAGCTCTCTGATCCTGTGGCTGATGGGATGTCACCTTTTCTGTGCCACGAGGAGCTTTTTAGCCTGTGTTGGAGCTGCTTTCTCAGCCCTGCCTGTGTGCTATTGCAGTGACTTTCAGAACTTCAGTTCTGGCAGCTCTCATTGGTATTTAAGAACTTCATCATATTGAAACTGCTTTTAATTAATGAGAGGAGCCAGGCTGTAATGCAGTTCTCACATGCTGACAGACCCGTGCGCTCCCTAATGTTTTGCCACGCTTTGCCCTGATGTTCTTTCTTAAATACCTTTATTTTTTATCTCACACTGCGGAGGGTTTCTGGCATCTCAGCAGAGCTGTGGTCATTGCAGGAGGAGTGGGGGGAAATAATGAAGTTAATATTTCTCCCTCTTTTTTTTTTTTTTTCTCAATATTCCTTGAAGTGCTGACTGCAGCTGGACATGCATTAATCCCCAGTGCTGCGTGGATGATAATTGGAGGGAGTAAACACGTGTGGGGCTGGGCTGTGTGTGCCTGACATGTCTGTCTGAGCTAATTGTGGGGGCACTATTTACGGTCAGTGAAGAGGAATAGGCCCTTGGCATCCTGCCTTTCAGCTGACCTATTTTAGCCATCCATCTTGGGGAGGGATCAATCACAACACACAAGGACCAGCTCCTCTCCACTGGCTCTGCAAAGCACCCAGAGTGTCAAAACCCAACGCAGATCACAGCACTTCAGACTTAAATGTAATGACACGAACCCTTCCTGTGGGGTTTGACATAAAAACAGCGTTTGGGTTTGATGGGGAGCTGTGAAATGCTCATTTATGGCATCGTGGGATGAAAAAAAAATCACAGCTGCTTTGCAAACTGAGCACTTAGAATTGCTTTGCCAAATTCAAATTACTTATTTTAAATTTCTTAGCAGAGTTGATTCCAGCCCTGCTGTTTGAGCTGAAGAGCTTTAAGAGCAGATACAAGTCGGCGGTTCCATTTTGGGGGAGTTTGAGGCTTCCCGTGGTCCCCCAGGGAGTGCCCAGGCACTGTGGGCAGTTCTCCCCATCATTTGCATTCTCTGTGAGCACAGGGCTGAGCTGCTGTTGGGGATGCCTGTACTGGATGTGAAAATGAGTGCCCTTGGAACAGGGTGGTGGCTCTGGCACTCGTGTGCCACCGGGGGCCCGTCCCGTCGGGGGTAAAAGCACAGGGAATGTTCCACTCCTGGGACCGAGCCTCCTGAGCCAGCTCGGGGTGAATCCCGGCAGAGCTGTGCCCACACCAGCGCAGGCCAGCGCTGAACCTGTGCCGGTGTGTGGCTTCCTGGTTTCCGTGGGTTTGCTGCTGGGAATTGCCTGATATTTTCCTCAGTTGAACATCCCGGCTCTAAGCTCGTGTTGCACAACTCTTTAAATAAGAATTTTTGACAATTCTGTTTAAGAGAGTGTTTGGTGGAGCTGACTTTGCAGGAGCCTGGGGCAGTTATCCTATAGCTCTTTCCCAGCCATCCTGGGAAGTCCTTCCTGTGGCAGCCCTGGCTGCTGACATCTCGAGCCTGGCCTTTGACCAGCTACAGTGTGAGGGCTTGGAAGGAATTCCCAGTTTGCTACTGGTTTGGCGAAGTGGCTTCCTGATGGCCATAGAACTATTAAGTTCAAGGCAGGTGTGAAGTGAATGAAACAATCTGCCTCTGCCAAAAGTTCCTTTACACTTGGTAGATGGAGGATGAAGAAAATTGTGTAGCGTGAAGTGGATTTGGGGTATCAGAGTTTGGATGAGAGAATTCCAGTCCCACAGTTTGATGATCTCCTCAAAGCATCCCTCACTGGAGGAAGATGTGTACTGCTGGGAAAGCTTTGCAGAAGGAAGATCTCTTCTGTTCTTCCTGAGTTCTGAGCGATTTCATAAAACCATAGGATGGTTTGGGTTGGAAGGGACCTAAAAGCTCATCCAGTTCCACCCCTGGAATGGACAGGGACACCTTCCACTATCCCAGGTTGCTCCAAGTCCTGTCCAGCCTGGCCCTGGGCACTGCCAGGATTTGTGTCTGATTTATTGTGTCCGTTCCCCTCACCTTAAACACTGGGCTTGATTTTTCAGGCGCAGAAACTATTCCTTAAGTCTTGCACAGTTTCACTCTTTTCTCCCCCACTCAGATTTTCAAAATGATTTAAATAATCAAATACAATTTTCTATAGAAACACATTCTTAAGTTTGTTGAAATGAATGCGCAGAGTTTCCGTGAATACACTGTTTAAATGGATATTTAATCGCCGGGATGAATTTAAAATCTGTATCATATATATTTAAATGCATCCTGAGTTAAATATTTAAATGACATTGTCAGTCACTTGCTAAGTCATATTTAACACAGAACTTGTGCAACCTGTACTTCGTGATGTGATTTTACAGCTCGGCTTACCACAGAGCTTTGGGGTTTGAACTTCGCTGTCGCTGCTAGGTTTGGGATAAATTCATGTTACTTATCTGGTATTTCTGTGCACAAAAGAAAGCGAAGGGGCAGCTATTGCCCAACTGGTTTTGATAAGCAAATAGCTGGGGACATGCCGCATCCAGATGTTGAGTGTCCTGGCACCATTCCCTGAGGAATATTCTGCTGGTTGGCAGCAGCCTGGGCCTTGCAGGTCCTGGGTGTCCTCCTTGCCCTCCGTGCCATCTCCCTGAGCACATTCCCTTCTCCCGAGCTGCTCTGCCCATGGGAGCAGCTGGAATCGCCGGGATGTTGTTGCCGTGCTGTGTGCTGCCATCTAATGGGAGCCCAGCGCTGTCATTCCTCCTGCCAGCTGTGAGTCCCTCTGTCCACTCCTCACAGGTGTAAATCCGCTAAAAAAAAAAAAACGGTGTGAGCATCCTGCAAGTCCCAGGGTGAATACTGATTAATTATATATTACAGAGATGCTTCCTGCTTTTCCTGATTTTCTTCATGTCTTTCCCTCGTGCAGGCTCTTGATGGAAATATATATGATCACCTTAAGGATTATTTAATGGCATTCAGCAGGACTGAACTAGAGACGTGCCAAGCTGTCCAAAACACATTCCAGTTTTTACTGGAGAGTTCCAGCAGGGTAAGTTTGAACTGGATGGTCCTCTGTAAATGAATTCTTGCAGCATGGACGAATCCCCAGGCCTGAGATTTGCTTCCAAAATCATGACAAAACTTGAAGGGGTTGTTGTTTTTGGTTACTCCTGAGTGGTGTTAGGTTAAAAGACACCAGGTTTCTTGGGGAGATTTTTTCCTCTAGCACCCAGACTGCCTTCCCCTGAGTGCATTTGCATCCGGAGATGCTCAGTTCTCCTCACCCTGCACGTTTGGGAGGGGAAGTCGCAGCTGAGAGTTCTGCGCGATGTAATCTGGAGCAAAGCCCTGGGAAACAGCTTGGATCATTTCATAATAATTGTCTGTCAACTTAAAATCCAAACCATTGCGCTGTTTTCTTCCTGGAATTAAGAGTGGCAAACACAGCAAACAAATTAGAGCCTTGTCATAGACGTGGTTTGTTTGCTTTGTCGAGCAGCCAGACTGAGAGAGGCGTGATCGCTTCCAGGGTAATTTTGATACTTAAATAATTCATCTGCTGGCCTTAAAAAAAAGAAAAAAAAATTGCCACTGAGCTCAGAAAAGCTGCTTTGGTGCAGTCATAATACTCCTTTATACATTTACCTTACCCACCCACCCAGAAACAGAGCTCATTCACACAGAGATGTGGAGCATATTTAACACATGCCTTATTTACCTCCAAGCAAGTGATCTCACACCTTCCAAGATCTGAAGTGAGGGCATGAAAAATGGGCTTCACCCTCAGCTTTGAATTCACTTGGCAGCGACTGTAAAAATAATCAAAATACCATTTTCTCTTCAGTTGTAGAAGGACTTTCAATAATTTACCTTGGGGCGTGTTATTCAGGTCTGCTTCAAATACCTTCCCCAGAAATGCTGGCTTGGAATCTTTTAGTTAAGCAGGCTTCTGTATAATGTCTGCATAATTAATTTTTCACTGTCGTATCAGATCCTTCGTGTCCAGAGCACTGGGAGAGCTGCCCGGTTGGGACTCGGATCCCATTGTGAACTGCCATAGCCAAACAGTTCCTTGGAGTGGGAATCCTTTCCTCAGATATTTGTGTGTGCCGAGGTCAGGGTAGTTTGTGCTACCCAGGCCAGAGAGCTGCAGCTCTGGCTGATCTTACACTTAGAGCCAAGTCAGGCTGTGTGTGTGTGAGTTGGGTTTCTGCTTTACTCCGTGGGCACAATGCCTGGAGAAGCGACAGAAGTGTAAATCCAGCTGGCAGGTCTGAGCAGGGCTTTTACTACTGGTTTCTACAACTCCATTTGCTTCTCTCCTTGTGCTTCAGGAATGTGAGGGAGGAAAATTTGTGTTGCTCTGCTGCTGAAAATGTGTGCTTCGCTCTGAATATATTGACTGGTGGATTTTTCCACAGGCTTTGCTTATCCTTTCTTTCCATAACAGGTCCAGGTTGCAGTAATCAGCCCAAAAAAAGAATTGAGAAAAAGCCACATTTTCTCTCCGCCAAAACCCATCCGTGCCTTTGAAAAGCAGCTTGGGTTGTTAAACATGTAATAAATTTGTAAGCAATTTAAAATAAACCTGTCATCAAAGGAAAGGTTTTAAATATTTATTGGGGGTTTTGAATGCTTCACCTGTTCTTTGTGAGTTTGCAGTACAAGCTTGGCAGGCTCTGCTTAGAAGAGACACTTCAGGTCATTGGGAGGAATTCTTTTGCTCCTCCATCTGAACTGTATTTCTGTTTGCAGGATGAAATTATATTGTATTTTCTTTAGAAGGACGTAAGTTGCTTCCCACAAATGCCAGGGATGGCTCCTTGGATGGGCAGGGCTGGCTTTCACCTCCTGTGATGCAGATTGAGGGAAACAGCTGAAAACCAGATTTTCTGTAAAAAATGCAGATTTTTTTCATAGTTTTATCATTGTTCGTTGGAGCTTTGGAGATTTTTTTTACTTCTGGGTCAGGGTGGCTCTTGTCATTCCTCTGACACTGGAATGGGAACACTGACCCCAAAGGGGGTGTAAGTTTAGATGGGATTTTGGGAAGGAATTCCTCCCTGTGAGGGTGGGCAGGCCCTGGCACAGGGTGCCCAGAGCAGCTGTGGCTGCCCCTGGATCCCTGGCAGTGCCCAAGGCCAGGTTGGAGAGGGCTTGGAGCAGCCTGGGACAGTGGAAGGTGCCCCTGCCCATGGCAGGGAGTGGAATAAGATGATTTTTTAGGTCCCTTCCCACCCAAACCAGCCTGGAGCTGTGATTGTTTCAAAATGCAATTTAAGTTCCTTTTCACTTGAACAGTCTTGCTCCAGACTTGTACTTCTTGCACTTCTCTGTTGGGAAAAAAAGCTGATTTTCTTCGGAACATTTTCTGGAATTCCATTTGCTGTTTTGAGTAACATTTCTGTGAGGTTTCTGGTAAGAGGGCAGATAATTTCCTTTATGCCCATCTCTGATTGTTTCTGCCAATGGGATATATTTAATGTTTGATTTCAGGTCTCTTTTAACCTGTCAATTGACATTGGCTTCAGGAAGAAACTGTGTAAGAACATTGATTTAATTACTGAATAACAGGAAATCTATTTGGAAAAGTTGCAGCTTAATCCCAAGGGTACAGCGTTGCTTTGGAGTCTTTTTATTCTCTTTTTATCAGTTGTCCAATATTTTGTGCAAATGCAGGATTTCATATGCTGGGCTTGCACATTCTCCTGAGCCTCCTGTTCTGATAACACTTGTTTTCATTTTTAACCACTTCTTGTGGCTTTGAAGGGAAATCTCCTCGGAGTGCTGTTGGAAAAAGGAGTTTTCTGCTTTGAACTGAGTTGCTTGGGAGTCAGATTTCAGTGGGGGAAGCACATTAAAATATCTGTGTAGGTTTTCACATCCTCAGTAACTTCATTTTGTTTTTTTTTCTTCTTAATTGAAGTTAAAATAGTTCCACATATTTGGCATGGCCCCGGGTTGTGTGCCGTGGTCAGTGTTCACGTGGATCTGAAGGGCAATTCAGTGGAATGCCCAGTTAAATTAAATGGTTTTGATGCCAGATCAGTGCTGAGCATCCTCTGAAGCTGCAGATGCTTCCTTCTTTAGTATTTTCTGAATTTCTATTTCTGGGAATTCGTGATGCAAATCCGTGTTTTCTCCCCCATTTGAGTGTGTTTATGTTCAACTGTTCAAATTGGAGCAGTAATTATGTACTTTTCTGCTTTAGACAAGTGTATTATTGGCCCTGGAGGACTATTTACTTTCTTTAACTGGAGATTAATTTTTTACAGTTCAGTATTTCAGCGACACAAGCATCAACATTTTGCTGCATTAGAGAACAAGTTTTATTTCTCATTGTCCACGCGGCACAGAGTTCTTGGTCATGCACAATGCTGCTATTTCTGGATAAATACCATCTTTATTATCTCCTTTGTACATGTAAACCCCCAGTTTGGTAATAAATTGATATAATTTTGGGCATTTTCATCAACTGAGGCAGTGAATGCTCTGTAAGAGTTCTTCAACCAGTGATCCTATTTTTTCATCTTGCAATCACTGGGTATTTCTTTGTAAATCTGTGTAAATTGTGACATAAGAGGTTTGTTTAGGGATCTGTGTCATGGTGCCTGAAACGTATCATTAAACAAATTTGGGAGCTGAAGGAGTTTTGCTTCAGCAAAATGCAAGCTTGGAGAGTTTTCTCTGAAAGCAATTTAATAAAGAGAGATGAAAGTTGTAACTGATTTTGGATGCATTATTCCAAATAGTCTTTTCAGCTCCCACATCTAATAATTTCTGCCAAATTAAGACTTTTCATCTTGAGAAAGAGCAGTGCACAGGAAATTACACACAAGAAGAGGGAAAAATATTTATGGCAGTGACACCACAGGGTGTCTATTTAATAATTGGTGTTTTTCCCCGTTTTGTAGGTAAATGGCAGGGATATTTTAGGTCCTTGTCGCCCACTGCGTGTCCTGCCAGTACCTCTGAACAACTCAGGTCCTTAATTCCCTGCTGGTGCACCCAAGCTTCTGCTGCAGGTTTAATCTCAGTTGGAAACTGTGCTGATTTTGCTCTCCAGCTGTTTTTCAGTTCGCAAAACAAGGAGTCTGAATGAACCTTTTTCTTTCCTCAGGTGGTGCGGGATAGCAATCTCCAGCTGTTCTTACAGGAGAACTCGGTGTTCCACAAACCTCAGCCTTTCCAGTTCCAGCCCAGTGACAGTGACACTGTAAGAGCCCTGTGAACCCCCTGCAGTTACTTGGTCTTGCTCTATTTTAAAGCAGATTGGTATAAATGGGGTAGAGAATCGCTGGTATCCCAGTCTGGTTTAACCTCGTGCTCTATTTTTGGGAAAGAAAGGGAGAGTGGCCTGGTTGCAGGAGGTGGATGATGGTAAAAAAAGCATCAAACTGGCTCTACATCATCCACAAAAGAGCAGGATCTTTTTTTGGCTTCCAGATTGTGACTAACAGTCCTCTGTTTCACTGCTTCCAACCTAATTCCTACTAAATTCTGTTGCCTTTTTATCCTGCTGGTGAGGTTCTCATAATATTCGCTAATGCTGGGTTACAACTGTGCCAAATGAAGTGTCCCTACACACCTAAATTGCTCAAGGAATAGTTAGAGATACATATAGAGAGTTACTAAAGATAATACTGTTAAAACACTGCATTCCAAAATAATATACAGAAATCTTGTCTTGGTTTCTGTGTTGCTTCCAAAGCAATCATTAATGACATTAAAATTTGAGTGAATTGGAGTGTGTAAGTGCATTTCCAAACAGCATTTCCTTGATTAAAGTGGATTCTTGATGTCCCATTGACATTACTGATGCTATTTTAAGAGAAAGCTGTTTAAAATAAGTTTGGATCTTTAAAACATATAAACATTTTCTGACTTGAATTCATTAGTGAACTGACTTGGGCAGTCCTGATCTGCAGTTCAAGTGATGCGGATCAAGACCTGCATAAGAGTGATTCACCCTGACATCTCTGACTCTGTCTCTTTTGTATTTCCCTTTTAAAAAACTCTGATTTTGCTTTTTATTCCAGAAAGAGTCACTTACTCCCACACATAAATGTTTGGACAGTGCTCTTGGGTGGGATTGTTGGGGTGTCTGTGCAAGGCCAGGAGTTGGACTGGGTAATGCTGATGGGTCCCTTCCAACTCAGGATATTCTGTGATAAATCTTGGGTTGTTCTTGGTAACAGGGAGCAGAATCTTTCTGAGTCTTTGCTGTGCCTCTCTAACCTGTGCTGCCCTGTTCTCCTCCCTGTGCACTCCCTGCATCCAGAGTTTTAATGCAGTTCAGCTGGTGGAGATTGAGCCCTCACCTGTCAGGGCTATGAGAATGACCATAGCAGAGGTACCTGGGGGTGTTTCTGGTCAGCCCTGTGTTATCCCTGTGCATGTGGGATGCTGAATTTACGCTCCAGAGAGGTGGCAACAGAATGCACAATCTCTTATGTATATAAAACAGAAAAGGGAAAAAACGCTCACTTTTTTTACAATGAGTCTTCGAGGAGGAAAAATCAATTTAAGGGTGTTATTTGTGGGGGGCAGCTTCACACTTCTCCTGTGCTCTTGCACGGGGTTTGTAATTGATATCCTGATCTGCTGGGGCATGAATTAGAATTTCTCAGCTCAAGACGGTGCTGTGTGTAACTGGCTGCTGCTCCTCCGTGAGGGGGAAAGGTTGTCTGACAACTGCAGGCCCTGAGCGTGCACTGATGAAATGCAGCCCTGCTGCCGATTTCATTTGGCTCTCTTTCCAGAGCGCCATCCCCGCGGCCAGGAGAGCTGGAATTCGCTCCCATTAAACTCTGCAGAGCGAGAAAGTGCCAGGATTCTGTGCCGTGGCACTTGCGTGGGCTCGCGGGGTCTGCGTGTGCTGCGTGCGCTGCCTCGCTCCAGGAATTTTTAGGAAGCCATGAATGGATCCTTCATGTCTCGGTTCCTCACTCCTTTGCTTGGTTAACCCGCTTGGGCTGCAGGATTCCTGCTTTTCCTCAGTGCACTGCAGCTTTTTCATCTTCAGCTGCTTAGGCTGTTAACCAGTTTTCCCCAAAATAATTGAATTATTCTTCTTTATGATCCATGTAATTCTGTTCAGCTAACAGGGTCCTACCTGGGCAATCCCATTTTTAATCAGTAAGTACAAGAGAATGAAGGCTCTTGCTCAGACTTCTGAATTGGGCAGAAATTGGGTGTTTTCTAATTGATAGAGTAACATTTAATTGCAGAACAGTTACCAAGCATTCTTTTGCCACCTGTTCTGTTTCTAGATGTTTTGCAGAGATTTCTCTGTTGGCTTTGACTTTCTGTGGCTTGCGCATGATAATTTTCACACCAAGGACTGAAAGAAAAAAGTGAAGTCATAAATACAGCTCATCAAAAGTTTAATATTAACCTTTTCCAAGAACAAGTTGTGGGCTCTCTTCAGGCTGATCCACTGAGACTGGGCTCAAAATTTGGAGTATTAAAGTATTACTGGGATGGAGTTGTGAGGGCTGTAGGCAGGGTGAAGGTTATAAACAGCATGGATATGGAGCTCTGAATGGAGAAATCTGAATTCTGGTGTCAATTCCACTTTGGCACGGTCCGTCCCAAACTTGTCTTTTATAAGAGAAGAGCTGTTACTGGAATTTCTGTGCAGTCCTTGAGTCAGGAACAGCGCAGTTTGCTTTCAGAATGATCCCAGACTGCACAGTCAGAGCCTGCAAAAGGGTCTGTTCCTAAGAAAGGAGCGAATGAAACAATTCTCCATCAACTTCCAGGATTTTTGATCCCAAAAATCCCAGTGACTCTCAGTAAAATGTACACTTCTGAGTGCCCACAAAGAGAAAGCCACTTGAAAATGTTTTACATCAATCAGGTATTTTCCATTATCTAAAAAAAATTTGGTTTGAGCTTGAATTTAATCAATTGTTCATGTTATTGAGTTACTTAGATGATTTCATTGTCTCGGTTCATTTTGATGGACATAAATTCTTATTTTTAAAAAAAAGAAAGTTTTCCAAAATCTCCCTAAAACAAACCACTAACCCTTAAAGAAATGGTTTGTTTTAAAAGTATTCAGAAGGAAATGATTGATCAGTTCCTACCAAGCCTTAATACCCTCCAGAAATGAATTCCCTACATGGATTTATAGACAGCAGAGAATGGAAAAGAGTCTTCTAAAATACCTTTATCCTCCCGAGGAAATCCCGTCAGCACATCTTGGCCTTCCACAGAGGCTGCTGTGCTACTCCACAGTTTAATCATCCCCCATCCTCCCACGAGGAAAGGGATATTTATTAATTCCACAGAAATCCAGCGTGTGGAAAACACGCTGTCCCTGTGCTCACAGATAAGCCACGAGAACAGGGCAAAAGAGAAAGGAAATTCGCCAGCTTTTCTCTGTTTCCTGTTTGGAAAAGCTGCTTTTTCCTTGATCCCGGGGTTATCACGTGAGAAAAGGAGGCAGGTGACACAAAAGTGTCCCTGGAACGGGAGGAGAAGGGCCCTGAAAAGCTGACATTTAATTTTTGGGGTTTTTTTTCTGTTTTTCAGTCACTGTTTCCTCAGAGAACATGAGGAAAAGCTGTGGCCCAGCTGATTTCTCCCACAGCTTCTTGACATGAAAAGAATCTTTTTTTTTAACCCTCTTAATTTGCACAAAAACACCTCAGAAAGTTCAGTGGGAAGTTTTGCAGTTTCCCCCCATGTTACTTGGCTGTTCTATGGATAGATTGTGAAAAAAAAGATGTATTTCCCTTCGCTCTCAGAAGAACATGTTGGAATTTCTCAGCATCTTCCATGAAGGAATTTTATTTAAGTTACCTAAACAACTACAAAAATGAGCCATATTTCTATATTTACAGTGGTCTGTACATTTAATACCAGAACAGACTGGGATAAATATAACTTTCTTGAAGCTATATCTAAAAAAAAACCAAATTAAAGTTATTATTTAATTTTATCAACCGTTTAATACCAGAACAGACTGGTTTCAAGTGTAACTTTTTTGAGGCTAAATATATATTACAAAGAAGTAATTATTTCATTTTATTCACTTATGAGGAGTTCTTTTTGAGGAGAATTACAGCCATTCAGGTAAAGAAATGATCAGTGGGTGTGAGTGGGCAAAGCTCTGCCTTCCTTCTGTGACTTGACCCATCTTGTACCTGTCTAAAACTGATTTTATTTAATCCCTCCCACCCCAGTTGGGCTTAAAATAAGATCTGAGATTTAACATCTATATTTGAGGTTGATACTGAAGAAAAAGAAAAGTTTTGGATCTATTGGGGTCTTAGGTTGAATTGAAGATCATTTCTGATTTTCTCTTGAGCCTAATGAGCTGAAATTGGCTCCCCACCTAATGGATTTTATTTGAATTTTCACTGCCTAGTTGATTTTGTTTTAATTTTCACCACCTAACTTTAATTTAGAGAGCACACAGTTAGAATTCTTCTGGTTTTAGCAGTCAGGAAACACAGTTTAAGCAGAGCTCTGAGTATTTTCTATCTGTGAAGATCGGAGAGCAGAAGTTACACTTGAAAGAAGTGGCCACATAAAAAACGCAAAAATTTGTTTATACTGCATTGAAAATATCTATAAAATCATTTTTTTTCTGTGTCAGACTTGATTTTGAAAGTCCTTTTTTTGCCTTTGGTTACCTAATGAGGGTAATTTTTCCATATTTCTAGTTCTAATAGATTTTTGGAAGAATTGGCTGGGAATGCAGCTGCTGTGAGGGCTGAGGCAAATGAGGATAATTATAAGGGTGAGAATAGAAGTAAATTAACAAAAATACTCTGCACTCTAATTTCAAGATCAATTTCAGTGAGAACAATCAAAACCTTTAAAAATAAATAAGATTCAAATTAATTAAAAGAAAGGGTTGTGCTTTTCATCTCTTGTATACAACAGAAGTTCTTAATACAGAAAAGTAAAGGCCAGGGAATAACAAAGCTGTGTTGATCAATAATAAAAATCAATATTTTTAAGATTCTAGACTTCAAAAACAAAAAAACCTGAAACAAACAAAAAAACCCTGAAATCCACACCAAACCAAACCAAGCAAACCAAACCAAAACATCCCTGCCCAGTCAGAAGTTTCCTTTTCCTTCTGCAGCCCCCTCATCTATTTATTAGATTAATATAATATTGTCTAGTATTAATTATATATTAAAAATTGTTTGTTTAAAAAGAAGCATGTGGTTCTTTAAAGCAGCAATAATAAGTTGATTTAGATTTAGCCTTATTGTAACATATATGTGACAATCATAATTGTGGATTTAAGTCCTTCGTTGTTATTCTGAGATGGGGAAAAAAAAAAATCTTAATTTTTAAAGATGAGGAGTGTCCGGTTTGAGGTGTTGGAAACTGAAATATGAGTCAGCCCCAACTCAGTCTTGGCTAAATTAAAATTAAATGAGTTCAGCAATAACAGGCTAAAAGGAGCCCCAAAATTGGCTCATGATTTTCTCAGAACTGCTGAGTTTAGCAGTGAGTTGTGTGAAAAATGTCATGTGTGTTCCTTCCTCCTCCCCACAGTGTTGCTCTGCAGCATTGGCATGGAAACTTCTTGTTTTCACCTCTTTTTAAAAGAAATGCCTGCTTTTAAATGTGTTTTATGTCGGTGCTGTGCATGCAGTAAATGTTCCCTGATTTTTGCCATGCTAGAAGTGAACTTTTTTGGGCCTCAGCCACAAAAATTAAGGAACTTTGAGGCTCAAGAGCCGGTGGGGTTTTTTTTTGCTTTCAGGACAGCGCTGTGGTATCTGCATCCAGATATAACTGGGTAAATAAGAATACAGGCTGAGCTTGGGCCTGTTGGGAGGCAAATCCTGCACCTGCACCAACATTTCAGACCAAAATGGAGAAGTGACATTTCTCTGCAGCCTGAATGCTTCTGTTAATTTAAGAAACAGCATTGCTGCCCCTAAGCTTTTTAGCTGCTTGGAGCCATCCAGAAGTTTCTGTTGGTTTACTGATCGAATTTTTAGCACTAAACACTGTTTTCATTGTAATCCAAGCCCTGAGGGAACCAGCAGAGTGTCCATCTATGTTTAGCTCGGGTTTTTTGGCTCTCCCTTCATTCCTTGGCCACGGAGAGTGGGTTGGGTTTCCCTCTCTTTTTGGGAGAGGTTAAATTGAGTCATTGGACGTCTTGGCACCACCAGGTTCCAGTCCTGAAAACCCTTCAGCTTCATGGAGTAAATCAGGTCAGGATCAGACCCTTCAGTTCCCTCCACCTTCTTCCCTGCAATTTGGACTTTATTGTCCAGAGCAGATAGATCTAGTTCAGCTCCTTTCTTCTCACCTATTTTAATGGCAGCTGGGTTTTCATCTTCTTGATGTTCCTGTCCAGTCTGTCTTCCCCTGAGGGAACAGAATTAAGGCTTTTCATTGCCGCATTTTTATTTTGTTTTATTTTTAGACCTTTAAGCAAGGGTGAGGTCTGCCTGGGTGCAATACTGCTTTATAAATAACTAATACAAGTCTGATCCTACAAAATTCCTTTATTTTTTAGTAGGCCTTAAAGAGTAGCCACAAAGTCCGGATTAATTTTTCTGGTCAAGTGCTTTTGATAAATAGACTGAAACCTGAAATCACACTTAGGGCAATGGAGAAGATTGTGATTGAAAAGTCTGGATTCTTTCCAAAGTATGTTGTGGACTGTTTTCATTCTCGGATGTTCCATAGGGAAGAGGAAATGTCAAAGATTCTGCTCAGGTGGAAGTTTTAGAAGAAGCTGTATGATAAACCGGGGGAAAAAATGAGGTGAAATGCTATCTTAAGGATTGGATGTGCCTGAATAAACCCATGTGTTGTCTTCTTCAAGTTTACAATGGAATAGCTTAACAGAGGGTAATCAATGAAGTCAGTAATGAAGGAATATGATTCTCTAAATCCTCCTCAATAACAGCCAGTTTACTAATTAAATCGAGGGGATGGCTGAAGAGATCCTCACCTGAAGCTTCTCCTGCCTAAACATTCTTTTCATCCTTCTGGGCTTTTTCTCTAGTTTCAAACTCCACCTGATGAAGAAAAATGTTGTCTTTTGAACCATACAGAGTGAGAAATTTGTGACACAGGCATTTCTTTCACACTTCAACAATTCTGTGCCTATTCTCTCTTCTTGAGTCCTAGTTTATGAGGGACTTCTTTTGGTTGATCTCAAAGGTTGGGCAGGATTATGTCAGGACTTGTGATCAAAAGGAGTACAGGGGAGTTGTGGATTGCAGGGACTGGATCAGGAAAAAAAAAATCATAGGGACCTGTTGAGGTTGGAAGGGATCTCTGGAGGTTGTCTTGTCCCGAGCTGGTTGTCCAGGACTGTCTCCAGGTAGATTCTGGATATCTTCAAAGATGGAACCCATCCCAAATGATTCTGTGACTCTGTTACAAATGGAAATGAGGGAAAGATTGGGAATGATTTCAGTAATTCCATGCTGGGAAATGTTTCTGTTCTGCTCAGCCTGTAGACAGCGGAGAACTATTAAGTCTTGCTTTAGTTGGAACTTCTTGAGGGTGACGGCCTCACTTTTTGTCATTGACAAAACAAAAGCAGGAGTAAGATGGAACAATATCAAAAAGGTGATCGGAAATTTCAGTCTCTCTTTCGCAGACGCAGACATTTTTGGACAGAAACTGCCGTGCTGTGCTAAAATATTCGATGGCTTTGTGGTTTGAGCAGAGTTTACAAAGAGTGAGCCACTTGGTCACAGTAAACCTTTCATCTTTAGAAGGAATTGGTCCACATGAGGGTGGGCAGGCCCTGGCACAGGTTGCCCAAGGAAGCTGTGGCTGCACCGCCCCTGGCAGTGCCCAAGGCCAGGTTGGACAGGGTTTGGAGCACCCTGAGACAGTGGAAGGTGTCCCTTCCCATGGCAGGGGTGGCACTGGATAAATTCCCTTCCATCCCAAACCATTCCATGATGCCATGATCTTTGCTTCCTATAATGCCTGTTTACTTTGAGAATTGAGTTCTTGGAACTTTTGGCTTTTGGAGTTGCCTGCCCACAACCTGGTACCATCCCAAAGTTCACCGGGAAGTTCTTGTCATACCTTCCTTGTTCCGTAAGAAACAAGTTCCCAGGCTGATAAATGTAATACAGAGTTACCCTGTAGGTGAACACAGGGATCTGGGCCGGGGTCTGGGCCGTCCTAACTCACTCCTTTGTTCCCTGTTCCAGAGCAGACAGCTGGAATCGGAGACGGGAACGACCGAGGAGCACAGCCTGAACAAGGAGGCGCGGAAATGGGCGACGCGCGTGGCCCGCGAGCACAAGAACATCGTCCACAGCCAGCGGGTAGGCCTGGGAAAAGCACTTCCCTTGGGACAGGAGCTGCTGCAAGCACCAGGGAATTACCTGCTGTGCCTTTCTTGTCTTTTTTCCTTTGGTTAGAGCCGGGATTAAAGCTCGGGAGACACAGTTTCGTGTTCAGATTCAGTTGTTTATTAATTCTTGTCTATAGTGCAGTCTCTGGAGTTGTGAGCTCTAACTAGCAAGGTAGAAAATGGCTCTAACTCTTCACAAGGTCTTTTAAGCACTATTTGTCCAATTACAAGATGACACCTAGATTATTTTTACTTCTAACTCAATAACCAAACACCTGTGGTCCACAGTGTGGACTTTTTCACCCAATTACAAAAAACCACCCCAATCCATGAAGAAGGAGATGAAAGAAGGACGTAACCTACACCCTAAATCCTCCATCTTGCTTTTTATATATTGCTATATTCTAAAACCTTAAACTCTTAAGTTTTGCACCCTGTGATATCACACACTTCTATTCAAACCTCACACCCACAATCCCAGTGCTGTCACTCCATTTTGGAAACCTGTTCCACGGCGTCAGGTCAAATGTAGTGTTTGCTTGACGGTCAGTGCCTGTCAGCACAGAAAGCCTGAAATCCTCAGTGCTCAGGGTTCCTACAACCTGGGACCTGCATTCACATGGCTGTCAGAAGTCTGTTCCACACCACGAAAATCCACGAGGAATTTGCCTTTAAATCTAATGCGAGAACATAAAATGAGATGTGAATTGTTTGTATGCCTGTGGCTCAGCTCTGAAGAGCCAGAGGCTATGTTTGGCAGTCAGGCAGCTGGATTTTGGAATGTGTTGAATGTGTCTTTTAGGAGGGAGAATAAATACAAAGGTTCCTTGCTCTTCCCCCAAAAAATCCAGCCGTGAAGGAGCCTGCTGTGCTTTCACCACACCCTGCCCAGTTTCCCCGTCATCCATACAATTCCAACGCCTGAGCACAGCATCAGCTGGAGAAAAACAACATCCAGAATGCTCTGGCATCTCTGGGAAGGCTCCAGGGAGATCTCAGAGCCCCTTCCAGTGCCAAAAAGGGCTCCAAGACAAGAGGTGGCGTGCCAGGACACAGGGAATGGCACGGAGCTAGAGTCATCCCCTTTTATTTCCTGGGATGGAGCTTTGTTGGTCACCCCCAGCACCCCATGGAGCAGTGACTCCCCTGCTTGTCACAAATACTTGTCTTGGGCATTTACTGCACCTGTGGTGTGTTTCCTTGTCCCTGGCAGACCCTGGAGGAGCTGGAATGCCATGGGCCCGTGATGTCCGAGCAAACCCGAGCGGAGCTGGAGCAGAAAATAGATGAAGCCAGGGAGAGCATCCGCAAGGCTGAGGTAAGAAAGGAAATTCTTTTGGCATTTTCACTTCCTTCCTGCAGGTAGATCTTTGTTACAGCTGTGGCATTTGGTTGATGGAAATGTGTATTTTTAGCATCAAAAATCAGGGAATTTTAAGATGTCACTTGTTTTCCCCCCTTCATTTGGTGTTTGTCAAATTACTAAATGAACCTCATGAAACTCCAGCTCGGAAGAGTGATATTAAAAACACCTCCTGATGAAGAGTGAGTTCTCTCGCTGCATTTCTCACTGTCGAAGATCAAGAATCTCTCTATTTAGGGGCTTTATCTGAAACAGATTGAAAAACAATCTTATTGCTTTTATTAATTTCCTTCTGCTTGAAGGCATTAATACCAGAAAATGATGATTTTATCTCTGTCTTCATATTTCTTAGGTTCTAGAAGCAGCTACCATGTGCTGTTGTAGTGGGTTTTGATACACAGACTAAATCTGCTGATGGGAAAACACCGGAAATAATCCTTGTATCTCTGATTTTACTGTGAGGTGCTTTTGAAAGGGTTACAGAGGTTTTTGAGACTTGTTGTGGGTTAAGACTCATGAAAAAATTAACTTACTTGGCTGCCAGTGTTGGGTTGGTAAAAGTGAACTGTTTTCATGGCCACTGACTGAAAAACCCCATTGCAGGCTGCATGATCCGATCTGCTGGGTTTTGGATGAGTGGGTTGCTTAATTAAACCTGTGGAAGAGACCTAATTGTTTCAGTGAAGTGCTTCTCATACCTCAGAGTACCTGATGTAATTAGGAATGTGATTTACAGGTGAAGGGGTTAGAAAATACAGAGCAAAATTATTCCACCTCCTGCCAGGAGAACTGCCAGGCTCCCTTTTCAAAGCAAATGCGGGATATTTTTTTAAAAAAGACCTAATTCATACAGAAAGTGGTTTAAAAACACGTTTTGAGTAAATTATTTCCAACAGACCATACTCCAAAATACTTGTGTATATACATACATAGTTAATGATTAAATCTGCAAGGATGAAAGACAAAAGCAGCAGCAGCAAGAAATAAAATCAGGGCAAGAAGTTGCCAAAGAGAAAGTTCTTGCAGCAAAATATTACAAAAAGTACAAATTAAATCAGTCTGGAACTTAAGTGTCTTAGGACAGAGGGAAAGTGCCAAGAAGTGGAAGTTTTATAATTTTTTTTCTCCAAGACATGTGTTGTAGCTAATACAGACAAACAGTGTATTTTCCTGGTTTTCCAGTCTGTTGGAGTTAAGCCATCCCTTATCTTTCCAACATTTAATGTGTGCCCTGTTTTACAAGGGAAAATGGTGCCACTGCCAAGCACTTGAGGATTAAACTCAGTGACTGGGAGATTCTTGCCAACTTCTTTCTCTTCTGCTGCGTATTTTAAGGACATGAAGTTATCCCTGAGCTTTTGGAATGGTGTGGAAACCACTTTGTGGGACTTTTCTGTATTGCCACCAAAGCTGTTTGTAGTGTAGCACTGTTTATTTTTTTCAGACAAGCCAAAAAGTGAATTTAGGGAGATTTTATTTCCATTTGGGAATTGCTTCTTCTTCTAGCCCTGTTGGTCCCCATTCCTCTGAGTTCAAGACCACAAATTAGACAAGAGATTTTTGCTCACATAAAATCCTGGAGAAGAGCAACCTAAGCTTTGAGCTAAAACCTTTTCTTTGGGAATGCAATTGGAATTCCTTCCAGTGTGTGAAAACCAAACATTCTGACATATTTAAGTGCAACTGATCAAGTTGGAATTACTGAGGATTGGGGAGTGGTGTTTGTGCAAAAAGTTATTTAGGCTGTGGGGAGGCCATGGAGTTTGTGCTGGTATCACATCTGAAGGTGTGTGAGGATGACACAGAGATTTGGTTTTATTTTATTTTTCTCTTTTTATGGGTATTTTTATGTCTTTTATCCCATTTTGGTTTTTTTTTTTTACTCATTCTTTTTCCTTTGCAAATCCACTTTCTTCCTTCTTTTCTGTCCTCATCATTCTTGAAGGGGAAGACAACTTCACAAACAACATTGGGATTTTAGTTTCTCTGGTTTGGTCATCTTCCACTTGCCTGTTTCTCCTTGGTGAATTTTATATCCCTGTCAGATTGTTCCAGTGCCTTAAAAAGCAGGATGAGCTGTGTCAGGTCTTTTAGAGAGGATTTTTATTGGTAAAGTTCTTTTTTTTTCCATGGTGTATTGGGCATAGGTGTGCTCGTCTCACTGCCCTCTTCCTTGGAGACCCCAAATTCAGGGAAATCTAAGCCCTGGGAGGAGCTGAGGAGTTGTTCCATGTCGATAACTGGATTTAACAAGTACAGGGATGTGGAAACAGGTGTAATTTGAAAGTACAGCAAAGGAATTGAGTTAAAATGCACTCAGGATCAGGAAATACTGGAGAATCCCAGCTTTTTTTGTCTTCTGCAAGATGAACATAGAGCCTCAGATTGGCACATCTAGTGGGTTATTTCTGATCTTTCTCTCCCTGGGATAACAGCTATTTTTCCTTGTGATGTTTTCAGGGAGCAAATTCCTTGATTAGAACTGGGGGGAAATTGGGAATTCCAGCAGAGTGCTGCTGTGCAGGTGATACGTGGCAGATGTGACTGTAACTGATAACCAGCGCACACATTTTTGTGTTAAAATTGAAAAATTTGGTGTTTGTTAAATGGCTGTTTGGGGTTCTTTTGTTTTCTTTGATTACTTGTTTTTAAAGGAAATGTTAAAATAATGTTCGATTTTGAGTGGTAATACCTCTGGCACTGGCAAAGCAGTAAAATTGGCTGTAGTTAATGACACACTGTGGAGTTTAGATCCAGAGGGATTCCATCCTTTTCCCTGCAGCATTGAACCACTTTGATAAAGACAAGCCCTGAGTGCACAAAGGTGCTCCTTCAAATTGAAAGTGGCACAGTTCAGGCAGCAGCTGTAAAGGAGATCAATTAAAATTTCGGAAATTGATACTGAAAACTGATAATTTGTGAAAATAAACCATTCTTGGAGCTCCTCTGTAACTCACTCGTCCAATTCAGGTAATTGAAGTAGAACTTTGGTGTTTTCAGCTTTGATTTCTGTAGCAGCAGGAAGGAAGGAATTGAGCTTTCCATTTTCCCACTGCCTGCATCCCTTTATCTTTCAATGACTGGAGGCAAAAATTTCCTGGGAGCAGAACCTGACCCCACCCTCCTGGCAGGGAGTTGTGCAGAGCCACAAGGTCCCCCTGAGCCTCCTTTTCTCCAGGCTGAGCCCCTTCCCAGCTCCCTCAGCCTCTCCTGGGGCTCCAAACTCTTCCCCAGCTCCATTCCCTGCCCTGGACACGCTCCAGCCCCTCCAGGTCCTTCTTGTCCTGAGGATCCTGAAATTGCCCCCAGGTCTGGAGGTGCCTCAGCAGCGTCAGCACAGATTTCTTCCTCTCACCTCATTTTTCCTCTCTCAGACCAAAGATTCCGGCGTGGATCTCAGTTCAGTTGTCCCAGAGCCGACATGACCTCTTCTTCAGGATGGTGGGAGGTTTCCCATTTGCTCTCAGGTCTCTGGGCCTCCGCAGCAATTAATCCTATTCCCACTTAATTATAAGGGGATGCATTTTGTCTCCTCATCAGGATACCTACAGCTCTCCAGAGAGTGTTTGTGCCAGATTAGATCTGGTTAAGGCTCACTGCGGTGCTGTTCACTCGGTTTGATCAGCTCAGAGGTGTAGGGCCATTTTTAATTGTACATGGGGGGCTGATTTCTCCCTCTCCTTGCATTTGGCTGTGGATATTTATTGCTGTGTTGTGGCACAGTGGGAACAAAGCGAATTCCATACGCTTCAGGAAGAAAATGAAATGGAGTCGCAGAATCACAGGATGGTGTGGGTTGGAAGGGACCTTCAGGATCAATTTAATCCCAACCCCTGCCGTGGGCAGAGACACCTTCCACTATCCCAGGTTGCTCCCAGCCCCTCCAACCTGGCCTGGAGCACTTCCAGGGAATAGGGCTCCTAATCCAAAGGAAAGGTGAGTTTGTAAGATGCCACTGGCTGCCATCTCTGGTAGAGCTCAGGAAGCAAAGGCTGGCAGAGCTGTGCGGGGAACCAGGTGCCTTCCCTGCAGGAGGTGTGTGGGAGTTGTTGGGCTTTCCAGGTCCGCAGATTGAGGACTGGCCTGGAAAAATCCCAGTGACATCCACAGAGCAGGAATTTCCAACTGTCTTGGTGAAAAGCAGTTTAGTGAGGGGGAAAGTGAGTTTTTACATGGGGGGTAGTGCCACGAAAAGGGGAACGGCTTCCCACTGCCGGAGGGCAGGGTCAGATGGGATACTGGGAAGGATTTTTTCCCTGTGAGGGCGGGCAGGCCCTGGCACAGGGTGCCCAGAGCAGCTGTGGCTGCCCCTGGATCCCTGGCAGTGCCCAAGGACAGGTTGGATGGGACTTGGAGCAGCCTGGGATGGTGAAAGCTGATGTGCTTTGGGGTGTCTCTAATCCAACCCCTGCCTAAATCTTACTGAATGTTTTGGCTCTGAAATGTCCGTGACATTTTTCTCTCTGTGAGGAGCCAGTGTTCACCCCGGGACCCCAGAGAAATGTGATAATAAATGTTTGCTTACGTGTATTTTACAGACACTTATCTCCTTACAGAATCTGGGTGATTTCCATTCAAGCCCTATTCCCAGCAGCTTGAGAGCCACTTCTTAAACCCTACAAATTCAGTACTTAGGGATCTTTAATGTTTTGTGTGCCTAAGCTTGGAAAAACCCCATCTGCCAGTTGGGCTGGAGCTGTGCAGGTGGATTCTTCTCCAGCAATAGCTTCCCCTCTGTTTCCTTAACCTTGGAATTCCCTTGGGAGAGGTGTTACATGTGCCAGTGCCTCATTTCCTGTTTACCTTACCCCAACAGCCTCGTTGGATTTCAGTCCGTGAGGATTATTTAGCATATAAATTAACTCCTGGAATAGCTGTACAAACCTCCCGCCCAGCCTCCCACTTAGAAAAGAAACTCGCTCAGTGTTGTGGTGGAAAATGTAATTTATGAGCTAATTCCCTACCTGATGCAGCAAAAGGATCCAGGTTTTAAGTGAGTTGTGTTGGACAGGATTTATTTGTTTGGTTGGAGTGGTTTTGCCGCAACTTTGGGTTTTCCCACCCCAAACCCCAGCAAGGCAGTGCAAGTTGAATTATTTTGTTTATTTCCTCATACACCCCGACTTTAACACAGCGGGCTGTGATTTAAAACTGAACTGCATGGAGTAAGACTCACTTTGGGTTTTGAGAAGTTTAGGGCTTTCCAAGACTTAATTATAAATCGAATTGATTTATAGTCATGTCTGCCTATCAATGTATCATAATTGCAGTGGCCTAAAATTTGACTTTTCTTGAAGAGAATGATTTCATTTTAATACTATTTATTTTAATATATTTTTCAGTTAAAAAGCCTAGAATTTCAACAAAAAAGAGTTTCTAAATGGGGACAGAAATAAAGATAATGGCTTTCCGAAATGTTTTGCCAGAATTTTTCCACATTGATTTCTTCCTGGTTAAAAGAATTTGCCAAATGAGAGTGTCCCACCACTTGGGGACATGGTCGGTGGTGGCCTTGGCAATGCTGGGGGAATGGTTGGACTCCATGATCTTAGAGGGATCTTCCATCCTAAATGATTCCAGGATTCTATGATTTTTTTTTCCTGCCACCAAAAAAATAGTGCAGTGGAATAACACATTTCTCACAGAAGATGGTTTGGGTCTCCTCAGAATCCTAATTTAATCTGATTATAGTGTCTGACCAAGCTCCTAAGTACAACTTCTGTGTAAAAGAAATAATTTTGAATTCTTCAGGAGAAAAAATGTCTGGGCAAGGCCCAGGCTTTGTTCTGCACCTTGAAAACCCATGGCAGGTAAAACAACTCTACTTTCAGGAAAATCCATTTAAAACTGGTTTTACCAAAAACCTAAACCAGAATATTGAAGGGGCAACATTTGCTGCATTTCTGTGTGGTTTTTACCCCAACACCTTTATAAATGGCTTTGAAGGACTTGGATCCGAGGTGTTTGTGGGGGGTGTGAAGGAACTCTGGGTTTCTTTCCAGCCCTTTTCTCTCCTGGGAACGGGGAGCAGCTCTGTGATGTTCCTGCTGGGTTTCATTTCCATGCCTTGCAGAGCAGTTGTGTGTCTTCCTCTTGAGTATGCTGTGGGTCTAAACCCATTGCTTAATTAAGGCTGGGACAGTAAATAAACAAAACTATTGCATCTCTCATGTGGAGCAACGTTAGGTATGTGAGGAATAGATAACAGTGTTTATATTTTCTAAAACTTGGGTGGTTTTTCCTTTCATCATCTTAGATCCTCCCAGCAGAAAGAGCAGCTCAGAGAAGCAGGAACCCCCCCAGAAGAGTTCGTACATTCTGTGGGTGGCTGATGGTTTTTTAATCAGTGCAAAAACACCCCCAGTCCTGAGCTATTAACCAGTAATCGGTGACTGTAAACAGCAATTTCACTGTTCCACAGGAAAATGTTTGTCCTGCAGGGAGACTTCCTAACAATGAAATTTGGGCAGCACCCAGATTTCCGAGCCAGTGCTGGATCCCAGCATTCCTGGGCTTTGGAAGCTCAGCTGCCTTCCTGCAGATGCTCAGAGTTGCTGCCAGTGCCAGGAGTCACTTGATTTAAGATATTTTCGAGTCTGTCAGTGGAGGTCACTCAGTCAGGGGGCACAGCACGAGTGTCCCTGGGAACCATCCCGTGGGAGGCAGGGAAAACCAGTGGTTAGAGCCTTGTTTAGTTCTTCATGTGATGATCTTTAGAGGGAGCAAGACTTTCAGGAAAGCTTGTGACACAGTGTGGTGAAATGCTGGTGACATCAACATTATTGCCCTGTTTCCTTCTTACTTAACGTTTTATTCTGGCATAATGAAAGCATCAAAGCCCAGTGTTTGTTCAAGTGTAGTGATGTTGGAATGAAATGTTTGTGTGTTTATAGAATCACAGAGTCACTGAGGTTGGAAAGGCACTCCAAGAGTCCAACCCAGCACTGCCAGGGCCACCACTAAACCATGTTTAAATGTGTAGCTGTCCCTGTGTGAGAAGCAGAATAAAGTCCTACTCCTGAGTGGTATTTTATTTGTATTTTTCCTACAGGTAGGAAGCCGTTAACTCTGGTCTACCAGCATAATTATTTAGGTCAAAATATAATTTCAGCTTGTAAATAACTTTCAAGTGCAGGCCTGACCTAATGCTCCTGGTACTTTTATGGCTTGTCTGCAGTGGAATGAAACTCAAAACATTTGTGGTTTGGAACAAACATTTGTTGACTGTTAAGGCTCCTGGGTGTAAATAGGGAAGGGGAACTCCATTGGATTTGCTGGGTATGTTGAATTAAACCCTCTTGTCAAGTACACTCAAGGATTTTGGAGCAGCTTGTTTATTTTAGCTCACAATTTGTACAAACAAACTGCAGCAGAGCGAGGACTAGCAGCAACTGCAGATGTTTGTAGCAGCCTGGACCAATGTTTATTGCTGTAGCATAACTCAGCCTAATTGGAAATTGCATAACGAGGTAAACAGCAAAGCAACTGGGCTGAGCAGTTCCTCAGTGGAGGCGCAAGAGAAGGTCCTCATAAATGGGTGTCAGGATGTAAAGACAAGTTAAGGGAAAGCTACTTCACTCCACAAATAAATACATACATTAATATTTATATACATACATATATATATGTATATATATTTTCAAGGCCAGGCTGGACGGCGCTTGGAGCACCCTGGGATAGCAAAAGGCGTCCCTGCCCGTGGCAGGGGGTGGCCCTGGATGATTTTAAGGTCCTTCCAACCCAAAACATTGTGGGATTCTGTGAATAAGTTGCTTTTGACAAGGTTGTTCTCCATGCCCTGTGCAGCTCCGAGGTTGGAGCGGGTTTGTTCAAAATCTCAGATGCTCAGAAACAGGAGAGAAGGGATGCACATTAATGTGTGTAATGTCTCCTCCTTTTCTCAGCTCTCTGAACACTATTTACTGTTAATCATTCACCTGGAGCCCCCTTGCATGAAGTGGAAACTTCCCTTGGCTCAGTGGCTTTGGCTTTTCCCGTGGGAAACACCTCTCAGAGTTGTCCCATCCTCCTTTCTCCATCCCTGCTTAAGGGGGAGAGTGTGTGCATGCACCTGTAGCCGTATGGAGATGCATCTGACATCATAAATTTCCCTCTTACAACTGACCTGCTCTTCAAAAATCACATTTCTTCTACACGGAATTTAAAGTAATGCCTCTCAAAAGTGGTTTGGTTGAGACAGGTTTAAAGTCACTGTCACAAATTAAGTGGAAGTGGAGACTTCTTTAGGGGTTCAGGTTAATAAAGTTAACAGCCATTTGTTTTCTGATTCATGTTCTTAGTAGAAAGATACAATTCTGTGATTCTGTAAGTGCAGCAGCCTGTCAAAAACGAGAAAAATACCTGTATCACTTCAGCTCAACACAAAATTTTGGATAGAGTAAGGATTTGTGTAAGGGATAAATATCTACCTGGCGCTAAATATCTGAATATCTAGTTGACATTTGAATTCTTCATAGTCTGCTGTGCTTCAGCCACAGGGAAAGGGATTTTCCCTCTAAGTTTTGCCTGAACTCGCCTGTTTTTGCTGGTTTTGCTTGGGTTCCCAGTGCTGCTGAGTGCTTGGTGTGTCAGGGATGCTGCAGTGAGGTGCTTCAGATCCCTGAGGGAAGGGCTGGAAGGGAGAGAAAGGAGATGAAACTTTGCTGGTTGCTAAAAATGACCAATGCTGCGAAAAGGAATGTGGGAAGACTTCCAGGGTGGTTCCGTGGGTTTCTGTTGTTGCCTCCATCAGTGACTCACTGAAGGATTTTTGGGAAATCACTTGATTTTTGTTCCTCTGATGAGCAAGGGCAGCAGGGGAGTGTTGAGAGGGCTGATCTGGACAAAAATATCCTTAATTTTATCCCTGGGTTTGCCTTCCACTCCTTGCTGCAAATCTGCTCTTGCTGAAATCCTGAATTTCTTCACCCTGCTCTTCCCATCCCTCCTGTTCAGACTGTGAACTAATTTGGATCAGGGCGCTGCTTTGCCATGAGTTTGTAAAATCCTTGGCTCCATCAGCCAGCAAGCGTGCCAGGATGCTGAAGTGAACCCAGCTGTCAGAAAACCTCCATTTTCCTGCTGTTCTGAAGACTGAAAAACCCCGAAACTGTTTGTTGGAGTGCGATACTTACTTAATTTGGGGATTATTAACATATTGTGCTTCCGTGACAAATGAGTTGCCTGCCATCTCTGGCACGTGCTGGTGGAAAACAGCCTCGCTTGGGAGTTGGTGGGCTGGTGTGTCTGTATCCTGTCAGGTTTGTTTGTGTTTCACATCCAGCTTAGTCACCACCTGGAAGGGTCTGCACTTTGGGTATTCCTAATTTTAGAAGTCTTGGGAAACACTGGGTTGTTGGACTTTAAAGCTACACTGAGCTACTTAAGGGTGTGAATTGGGAGTGAGCATAAACTCAGAGGTGTTGCTTGCAAAAACACCAACTGGTGAGACTGGCTGGGCCTCCAGAAAACCATTCCCTGTGTCTTGGCTCACACCACATCCCTGCAGGCAAGTGATGCCTCAGGCTTTAGCTTTCATGTATTTCAGATTCTGTGCTGCCCAGGGGTGCAGCTCTGAGCTCACACTCAGTGTCACTCAGCTCTTTTCACAGAGCAGGGACACAAAACAAATCCTGTTCCTGCCGGGGACCAAGGACAACTTTCAGCCCAACAGCACAAACAAGGGTGGGCTGGAGGGAGGAACAAGAAGGATGGGACCTCACAACCTGAAGCTGTCATTGGACAATTAAACCCCAATATGCAAATGGTCCAAAACTTAGAGAAATATAAGATCTCGTGACCACTCAGCCATTTTGTGCCCATTTTGTGTCCACCTTGGGTGCAGCCCTGGCCAGGCTCTTGTCCTGCCCAAGGTGGATCCTTAAAGACCTTGCGATAAATCCCTGCTTTATTCTCCAGCTCTGTCCAGCCTCTGTTCCAGCTCAGCCTTCCCAAGGCATCACAGGGAAATGAGGGGTGGGACTCACTTCCACAGGGAGCAGCTTTGGGAGCCACCTGGATGGTTCATGGGCCAGCAGCAGCCCCAGGGCAAGGTGGGGTCCTGAGGAACTCTGAGCCGTGTGTGTTTGTGTCCCCAGATCATCAAGCTGAAGGCAGAGGCGCGGCTGGAGCTGCTGAAGCAGATCGGGGTGTCCGTGGACACGTGGCTGAAGAGTGCCATGAACCAGGTGATGGAGGAGCTGGAGAACGAGCGCTGGGCCAGCCTGCCCTCGGTCACCAACAACGGCTCCGCGCACCTGGTACGGATTTTGAGGGGAAACCTCTCCCCAAGGCCAGGGGATCTCCCCAGGGGCTGCTTCTCACTTAGGGTGGGATACAGAGCTGCTGCAGGGCTGGAGCCCCTCTGCTCTGGAGCCAGCCTGGGAGAGCTGGGGGTGCTCACCTGGAGAGGAGAAGGCTCCAGGGAGAGCTCAGAGCCCCTTCCAGGGCCTGAAGGGGCTCCAGGAGAGCTGGAGAGGGACTGGGGACAAGGCATGGAGGGACAGGACACAGGGAATGGCTTCCCACTGCCAGAGGGCAGGGATGGATGGGATTTTGGGAAGGAATTGTTCCCTGTGAGGCCCTGGCACAGGGTGCCCAGAGCAGCTGTGGTTGCCCATGGATCCCTGGCAGTGCCCAAGACTTGTGTTTCTTTGAAGTTTCATTAATAGTTTTTCATGTTATCCTGAGATCTTTGAGTGTGCAGATCCGAGTGTCAGCCCTCCAAAATCCCAAAGGAACTCCCCTGCCGAGTTTCACTTCAGATCCCTCTGGTCCTGATAGATGAGGATTTGTTGCATAGCTGAGTTAAACAGTGATTTTATTCCATTTCTTTTTGTACTCCACCTCCTTTAACTTCCCTCTGTGCCTGTTGGGCTGCTCCCAATCCCTCATTCCCAGTCTCCCCAGCCATGGCACAGTTGGCCCTGAAGCTGAGCCCCCCGTGCTGGTCTCAGGCGCTGCCACAGCCTGGGAGGTTCAGCTCTGAGTCTCGTTTTCCCCTTTTACACTTACGTAGGCTCCTGTATTTAAAAAAGGCTCTGTTGACCTTGGCAGGCAGGACAGGGACAGCCCAGAGACGGAATTCTCAAGAGCTGGGACCAAAATTATGCCAAAATTTAGAGGAATTACTGTAGTTTGTAACAGGCAGCACTTTCACTCCAGCCTGGAGGAGTGGGCAGTGTTTGACAGAGCTGGGGAGGGGCTGGAGCCCCAGGAGGGGCTGAGGGAGCTGGGAAGGGGCTGAGCCTGGAGAAAAGGAGGCTCAGGGGGGCCCTTGTGGCTCTGCACAACTCCCTGCCAGGAGGGGACAGCCGGGGGGTCGGGCTCTGCTCCCAGGGAACAGGGACAGGACCCATCTGTGTATACATACAACAAAACAAGATAAATTTATATTTATATCCTTAGCTATTTATATTTACTTTTTTTTTTCACGTATATAACCCCCTTTTGCAGTCACCTCCCCTGCTTTTCTTCCTGTGTTTGCTGCGTGCCCCACACCTTTGGTGTCCTTCTGTCCCACACACATATTCCTTGCTGATGCCATCTTCCATCCCAGACTCTGCAGAAGGATGAGCTTTGTCAAGCCAACCTCTCAGTTTCCTGTTTTCCCTCTCCATGCCTGCTTCCCAAATGATTGCAGCCAAGGAGTTCAGAGCAGCCCACGCTGAAAATGAAGGCGTGTTTTTCCTCCTCGTGTTAGAAAACCAGGAGCAGATGTTGCCCAAACCTTCTAGACATGATTTGCTGATTTCCATGATGTCCCATCTGGATGTCAGCCCTGGCTGCTGGGACCGTGCACAGCAAAAGGCAGAGAAACAGGAGGGGAAACCTCAAATTTGCCACAATTTGTGGTTGGTTGCTGATCTCCCGAAGCATTGCCCAGATGTAGGACAATTCTTTGGTTATCCCGACATCCATGAACACACTGAAGGAGAGGTGGAGGCAAACTGCTCTTGAATGAGAGATAGTGAGGGAGAAAAATGATCACCAGAACTGCAAGGATTTGGGCTGGAAATAGGCACATAAAAACTAATTAGGTCAGAACATGATGAGGCTTTGTGCTCTTCTAGTCCAGGCCTAGAAGAGCAAAGCTGTCAGAGACCTGGTTTAGGGAAACTGCACAGGGAATGTAGGCTAAGCTTAACTTTTTTTGTGTTTTATCAGTCTCACTTTTCACGGGGAGCACCAGATTCACTCCCAAATTAATAGGAATAAACACAAGGAAGATGGCTTTACATAAGTGTTGCCTTTGATTCACAGAACTGTTTTCACAGAATAATTCATCATTTTTCACATGAGATAAAGTATTTATTCAAAACATAACCCGGGCACGAAGCCAAAGCACAGCTCATGGCAGTCTTACCCAAACTTGTATTTTTCCAGCACATTGACTTCAGGTTTTATTTAAACTTTTATGGCAAGTTTTTACAAATCTTCCTGTCTCTAAGAATTTTTGTAATAAACTGCAGCAAATCTGTTGTGCAGAATACACCAGCTAGAAGGTTGATTTGGGGGTTTATTTTTTTAACCTTTAAATATTTCCACTGCAGATTTATTTTATAACTTGTGGTCACAGGTACATTAATCTTTCAGTAGCATAAATTCTCTTTTTTCCATTAAACTGCACTTTGTGTCTCTGCAATGGCGTCTCAGCTTATGTGAAAAATGGATTTTATAACTGTCCAGCAGTTGAGCTGGAGCTTCCCAAAATCTTCTGCAGTATTTTTTAAAGTCCCACACGTGCTTGAACAAAGAAATCCTGCTGAGTTACTTTCAGTAACAATAAGTCATACAAAACACACACTGAAAAATAGTAACCAGCTCATTTTTATTGTTACTTCTCCACCAGTTTTTAGCAGCTGCTGTAATGCCAGCTGGAATTTGTTTTACCAGGTCAATGCTGATGCAGAAAAGGAGGAAGGTGAAGAGTTTGAAGACAGCATGGATGTTTTTGATGACAGCAGTTCCAGTCCTTCTGGTACTCTCAGAAATTACCCTCTCACCTGCAAAGTTGTTTATTCCTATAAGGTTGGTGATTTTTTTTTTATCTATTATTAAAAAGAATTATATAAAACCTAGTAGTAAATGTGTCTTAGGGAGCTTGAGCTTTGCTTTTCTGATCGGGTGACATTCAAGGAGGTTCCATCTGTCCCTTCTGGGGGAGAAGGGCTTTTGTGAATGGCAGAACCTTCATTGGGACATTTTAAATTACCTTAAAGCTTTCAGTATTTTAGAAAGCATCACTTCTAACAAAAGTCTAGATGGGAATGTTCTTTCCACTGCCCATGCCTTGCCCTTAAAGCCAGTTTGCTTTTCCATCCCTGCTGTCCTGCATCCCAGGCTTCTCAGCCAGATGAGCTGACCATAGAGGAACACGAGGTGCTGGAGGTCATTGAAGATGGAGATATGGAAGACTGGGTAAAGGTATCATTTTCTGAGCTTCTTTCCACTAACTCTTTTAGGGTAGAAGTTGGGGTGGGAGGGAAGGCTGGGGTACTTTCCAGAGCAGCGTTCACGAGCAGAGAATGGCTCCTGTGGTTGGTTCCCAGGCACGGAACAAGGCGGGACAGGTGGGATATGTGCCGGAGAAGTACCTGCAGTTCCCAACCTCCAGCAGCCTCCTGAGCATGCTCCAGTCCCTGGCTGCTCTGGACAGCCGATCCCACACCTCCAACAACTCCACGGACACTGACCTGGTGCCAGGCAGCCTCAACGGAGACTCCAATGGTAAATTCCAGTTAAAGATACATGGGATATCGAGCTGGCTCTTGAAAACACTCTGGACATCGAGTCTGGGAGATTTTCCCAGATTCCGTGGCATCACAGAATCATTAAGGTTGGAAAAGACCTCCAAGATCATGAAATCCAACCTTTGACCAAATCCTGCTCATTCTTTTAACACTTCCAGGCATGGGAACTCCACCATTTCCAAGCCTGGAAAAGTTTAAGTGCTATTCCAGGGAAGGAATTTTCCCCAACGTCCAACCCGAACCTCTCCTACTGCAATTGGGGGCCATTTTTTCTTGTCTTATCTCTGGTTACCTGTGAGAAAAGGGCCCACCTGGCCACAAACTCCATTCAGGGAGTTGCAGAGAGAGACTGACCCATATCTGATGACTACCCAGTAATTACCTCAGTAATTATCTCTCTCCTATTAAATCTGCGTAATTCACGTCTTTAGCTCGTACAGCTGAGATTAAAATTAAGGAAAACCGGAATAATCTGGCTCTGCAATAACAGAACCTTTAAAAGAACTTCAAAATCACCGGCTCCAGCCATCAAACTTTGCATATGCTTCCATGTTTTCCTTATCTGATCGGGTTTCTTCCTTTTCCCTTTTGCAGTCTGTTTTGTAAAAGCACTTTATGATTACGAGGGGCAGACAGATGACGAGCTGTCCTTCCCAGAGGGAGCCATCATCCGCATCCTGAACAAGGAAAACCAGGATGATGATGGCTTCTGGGAGGGAGAATTCAACGGCCGCGTCGGGGTCTTCCCCTCGGTGCTGGTCGAAGAGCTCACGGCCTCAGAGAATGGAGAGACCCAGTGGATTGGGGATATCCAGGTATGGAAGGAGGTGTTGGCTTGGTTTATTGTTTGGGCAATTTGCAAAGATCTGCTGCTTCTTCAGGGGGACAAAAAAAATCAAAACCAGTTTAAGGAAAAAAAAAATCAGAAGCTATTTTAAAAAAAAAAAATCAGAACCAATTTAAGGGAAAAGAAACCCCAAAAAACCCAAGCCCTCAGTGCTTGCATCTTAGTTTCTTACCCAGCCTAATAACTATCAACAGATGTATTTTGGAAAATTTGTGAGTAAGGGCAGATATTTGGATAGAAAGGAGTCAAAGGAGCAAATTGAGTTTACTTCCTGTCATTCATTGATGAGAGACTGAGATGTCAGACACAACTGGCAAAAATAGAATTATAGGCTCTTTCAGCCCTAATTTACTGTTTTCATACCTAAATCTGTTCTGTATGCTCTCATTTTGAGGGGCAGGATTCTGCCAAGTCTTGGATTATAGTAATTTTTACAAAAATTCCTCATTTCCACAGCGTAGATCCGTAATCCTTGTATCCTATTAGAAAATCAGACACATTCCAGTGTGGAGTTTGGAGATAAAAACTGCACTTCCATGTTTCCTACAACAGAATTTCTCAGTATTTTTATTCCTTGATTTAGGAAGACTGTGAAAATGAACATTTAAATGCATTTGGGCGGGGATAAAGCTCATGATCCCAACACTTTTGTGTGAATCCCACTTGGCCGAGTGACCTTCTTGTTTCAAATAACCTTGAAAGAGCCACTCTGAATTACCTGGGAGAGGCTGAAAATTTCTGTTCAGTGGCAACCTGTGATTTAAAAAAATTGAATCCCTGTTGGGTACCTTGGCTTTTCTTCCCAAGCGTTCCGGCCAGCTGCTTTTCCTCTGGAGGGAACTTGCTGGGGATGGGTTGGGAAACTGGTGCGTGTGTTAAATGTGCCGAGGAGGATTTGCTGCAGCCTCTCACGATTTTTGGCACAGGTATCCCCGACTCCAAAGGCCAACAACTCCCTGCCACCACTGCCCCTGTACGACCAGCCTCCCCCCAGTCCCTATCCCAGCCCGGATAAAAGAGGATCCCAGTTTTTCCCCAGATCTCCGTCGACGAATGGTGAGAAATTTGCAAACATTTTGGGTGAAGGCTTCATTTAGAAGCCTTTCAGAGGGGTGGCAAAAAAGAAAAAAAAGAGCATTTTTGCAACAGAAATTCGGCGGTCCCGAGTGGCTTCTTTGTAATAGGGTGTTGCTTATTCCCTCAGAAAACAGCTTTGGTTCAGAGTCCTCTGGATTCTCCCAACCTCCACGAATTCCTGCAGAAAGTTCCTATGGCAAACTGCGGCCTGTAAGTGACCAGCAACTCCTGTGCTTTTTATTGATGTTCAAAGGGTAACAGCCCCTAAACAGAGTTGAGAAAGTGCTGGGGAGTAAATGCCAGAAGGGGTCAGTCCCGCGGTTTATACAGTTCCTGCTTCCCAGCAGTTCCCTGCACATTTGGGATTCTGTTTCCTTCCAACCCCTTTGGATTGAGGGGTTTGGATTCACGATTCTTAATGATGAGGATTTTGTGTTGTCTTCGCTGCCTAGAAAAAGGACAGCTACCAGAAAAGTAAGGAAAGAATTAAATCACTTAGAATTTGACAAAATCCATCTCCTATGATTAACTTTGAAATCAAGTTTTGGAGGTTTCAAAGCCCTAAACCAGATCATACTAAGACATAAAAATTGTCTTTTTTCCTGGCCTTCTCAGTGAATGAGGCTGCAGAAAAAGAGCATTTTTGGATATTCAAATGATATATTTTGAATATTCCAGTAGTGTTGGGCAGTTTGGTGCAGGATTGTTCCACAGTTCATGTTTTCTACAGCAAGCCTGGTGTATTCTGAAATGGTGTCCTGAAAGCCCTGTTGGCACTAACGGTGATCTCTGTCAGGAGCCAGAATGACTGGCGTGGCCGAGTGTGAAAACAACACCGAGGTTTGGGGGCGTTGAGGTCAGTGATAGATGAAATATCAGTGAGTCAGATGCAGAAAACACTCTGGTAGTTCCTACTACACAGAAATTCCAGGCAAAAACCCCGTCAGATTCAGCAGGTGATGAGCCTTTCCCAGGTTTACATCCTGGCTTGTCCATGGGATAGATGTGGGATTGGAGCCTGGAGAGAGAATCTGTGACAGGTCATAAGGAAAATCCCTGCTGGCTGAACTGGGGAGCACTGGAGCTGCATCCAGCTGGACACACGGCCGGTTTGTTTGCATCACCTCGAGGGGTGAGGCCCTGGAGAGGTCTGTGCAGGAGAGATGTGAGGGGTTTCGGATGGAATTTGGCCGTTCTGTGGTAGTCACGGGCTGGTTCTGAATGTTGCAGGTGCGAGCAGCTCCGCCGCCCCCGACACAGCACCACCGCCGGCCCGTGGAGAAGATCGAGGACGTGGAAATCACTCTGGTGTAACGAGGGGACTGGCTAATTAGTAGTGCTACAATCAAGGCCAAACACAGCTTTTGGTCAATCTCGTTTTTAGGCACCTTTGCATGATGAAGACTTGGACTGGAGCGAGCGATAAGGGAGGATTTTTATGTGGCAGTGACCTGGCGGATTCCTTCCCACAGTCATGAATATTTTGTGCCTTTTGGGTTTGTTTGTTTGTTTGTTTGGATTTCTCTACATCGTTCTTCCTCTCTTAGCACAAACCAGGACAGGCCAAGATTTTTTTTTCTTTTTCTTGGCTGAAGATGCTCCATTTTTATGTGGAGACAAAGAGCGAGCCCCATTCATGCAGCTTAGTCTTAGCATCCTTTGCTCCTGTGCATTAGTACAGTATATTACTGTTGCCATAGGAATGTGTTAAAGATTGTGGATCCTTCCAGTAGCATCACCTGCCTGATCAGGTATTCATCAGAAGAATGAAAAAGGGAACAGAAGAAGAAGTCTAAAGGAGAGGCTGGCTCCTCTTGAATGCCCCTGCAGAAAGGAAGAGACAGGAAAGTGATCTCCTGGAGAAGCAAAAGCGTTCTTTCCATGGGTGCTCCCCCTGTCAGTGATTCACAGCTGAACATTCTGCCTTTGGACTTTTGTGTTTACTCAGTGCATTTACTCATAGAGCATCTAACACGGAGGTGCTGAACCAGCGGCAACATCTTCTTCCACAGCAGAAACCAACGGGTAGAAAAGCAAAAAAGCAAGTGAGATTTTGTCTAGATCTGGAAATTGAGCTGCTTTTTCTTTTTTTTTTTCTTTTTTTTTTTTCCTTAGCAGAATTTGGGGATTTTGGTTTTTTTGTTGGGTTTGTTTTATTTTTTTTAAAGGATTTGGGTCACTCTTATCCCAGTTATTGCCGTGTACTTTATTATCCAACGTTAGCAGTGTATCTTTGTCATCAAACCACCTGAGTTCTAGAGTTAGCAGTTCCATTTAGAGTATTTACGTGCATTTAGCTGTTGCATTGGATGGTCCTGTAGCCTTTTCCCACCCCAGTCCCATTAACCAGCCAAAGCCAGGGAGCCAGGAGCAGCTCCAGGTTCTGCCTTCACACCACCTTCGTGCCCAAGATGTGCCCAGTTCCTCTCAGGGAAGAAACTGAGAGGAGAAGAGTTTCACATTTCCCTCAGAGAGCTCTGAAAATGGAGCTTGGATTTCCATTTTTTGAGAGAAAAGGGCAAAGAATATTCTGAAGTTGACCGTGGAGAGGAATGGTTGGATAAAAACAGGTTTTTCTTTGGGTACTGACTAAAATATTGTCAGCATTCTCCATCAGATGAAAACTTCAGATAAAGACATCCCAAGGTTGGGTTTGGAGCTGTTTGTGGGTTCTCTTGTGTCTTCATGGGTTTTTTTTTTCAAAGCCAGTAAGTTTTCTACCTTTAGTTTACTGAAAAGGGCTATTTTTTGAGGCTGCATTTACAACAAAAACCCAATGACTCATCTTAACAAGATTTTGTCATAAACTTTGCACATACTTGGAAATCCCAACCCAGGCTGGGTCTCCGAGACACCCAGTGCTTGCCAGTCTCCTTTCCCAGTGGGATCCTTAACCAAGAGTGGGGCTGTCTGAGGACAACAATTCATGGATCAGTTATGGAATCAGTGACTGTCCAATGAAATCTTATCCGTATTATTCCTTCTTTTGCACCTCTCGTCCTGTTGATCTGTTTGAGGTCTTTTTATGTGTTTATCAAACTTATTCTTAAGTTTAAAAAGAAAAGTTAAAAAAAAAAAAAAAAGATTTAACTGTTCGCAAATATTTTGAGATCTTCACAACGCAGAAGAAAACCCAAGTTTTTGCCATAATGTTCATGTTCAATTCCTTTGGCCAGTTTTTCTGTGTCCTTCACACCTGGACTTTCAAAAATCCAGAAAATTTTTATTTAAAAGTCTCTTTAGTTGTATTTTAAAATATTTTCTGTAAGAGCTGCTAATTTTATTTAAAAAACAAAAGTGAAAAAAAAAGCAAAAAAAAAAAAGAAAAAGGAAGAAAAGTTGTAAAAAGATGCCTCCTTTTTAACCATGATTTCTTCATACAGGGCATGTATCGGCCGTCGCATCGTGTACAGCTCAGTACACCCTGAAAGCATCAGTGCAAATGCTTTCTTTATATTGGCTGTAAAAAGTTTGTATTTATTATGTATAAAAAGTTGAATAATAAAAAAGTGGAACTAAATCCCTAGTGCCCTGGGGAGATTTGAGGGATGGGGGGGGATTAAGGGAAAACCCAGGGATAAAAATCAGCGTTTTCTTGAGAGAGAATTTGTGTTTTTACACAGAAATTTGTATCTTGTGCTTCAGGAAAAGGACATCCTTTAAGTCGGCTTTAAACATCTTTCAGAGGGGGCATTTATACAAGCAGCAGAACGTCGTCGCCAAAAATGAAGAGCCAGCAACAAAGCTCCAGTTATCAAAATAATTGCTTAATAGCCTTGATGCAATTAGGATAATTGCCTAAAGAAAGCGAGGGGAGTGATTGATAACAGCCCTTCAGAGTGATTGTCCCTTAATAGGCTGGATTTGCCTAATTGTGCCAGGAGTATTCCCACTGCATCCCAAGGCTCTCCAGCTTCGGGATCCCTCTGTGGGCAGCGTTTCCACGTTGGATTTTCTCAGGCCGGTGACCGCCTCCTTGCTGGGCTGATCCCAGTTTCCTACAGGCAGTGGGTACCAAATGATCCATAATTTCCACGGGCTCCCTGTTTTTGGAGACATTTCTTCCCTCATTGAACACAGCACTTTGCTGTGGGGTTGGATCTTTTTTCACTTCCACTCTTCCCACAGAGCTGTTGCACAGGCCTTCGCTTTTTCCCCCTGAGCTCCTGCAGCCTCTTCCTTTGAGAAATCCCATCTTTCCTGCTTTTTATAAGGATTCATGGTGGTCCTCTAAAAAATATTGTCCTGCCTTACTGCTTTGACAGCTCTGTCCTTGTCACTTGTTGCTTGGGGTCCTTTTCACCACCTTTATGACTTCAAAATTATTTTAATGCTCAGATCCACCAGCGTAGCCACTTTGCTTTCTTCCATTTTTAACTGACCCTCTTCATGTCTCTACTTGTTCTCCTTCCCAAAACAGAGCCAGAAGTGATCCCATCATTCTTGCCATAAACTGATTTCCGTGAAAAACTCTTCTCCCTGGAGTACCTTTCCTGCAAGTGAGAGCTGGGCGTGGTGTGAGCAGCACACAGCGACCGCTTAGAGGCAAGGAGAGGTGCTAAGGAACCACAAAGGCTCCAGGGCTCTGTTTCCTGCTTGGCATAGCTGAGAGAAGGAATCTGGGGAGCTTTCCCTGCGCAGAGGGTGAAATGTGGGTCCTTGGAAGTCAGCAGCAGGGATCTGTTTAGAACCAAGGTTTCCTCTGATTGCTTTGGTTCCCGGATTTTGGCTTTAAACTGAGAGAATGTAGATACGGATTGGGTGTTTGGAGGAAATCTTTCCTTGTGAGGGTGGGCAGGCCCTGGCACAGAAGCTGTGGCTGCCCCTGGATCCCTGGCACTGTCCAAGGCCAGGTTGGACAGGGCTGGGAGCAGCCTGGGACAGTGGAAGGTGTTCCTGCCATGGCAGGGGGTGGAATGGCGTGATCTAAGATCCCTTCCATCCCAAACCAGTCTGGGATTCAGTGATTTTCAAAAAGGTTGATAGGGCTCAGATTGGGTAGAAGAGATGGGGGGTAAACGATGTGATGTTTACTCCAAATTGTGCCAGGGTTTCTTTTTGTTCTTTTCATGGAAATATTAAAAGGAACCAAAGCAAGTGGGTGGGTTCTCTTTCCCATACAGCACAGATGTCTCTCACTGCTGATAATAATTTAAAAAAGAGAACAAAAACTGCAGCATCTTCTCTAAATAAAGCATCTTCTGCTTCTTGGAGGTCTGGCTGCTCTGCAGCTTGCTCTTCTTTTCCAGCAAGGTCCCTATAATTAATAACTTGTAAATGCCAGCATGGCAGGGGCAGGATTAGCAGGGAATCTTCCTCAGTCAGCCTTTGGAACCTCCCAGGAAGGAGGGGATGCCACTGCCAAGGGAAGAGTTCTGTCTCCCCACATTTTTTCCTTTTGCAGATCTGTAGCCCTGCATGAAAATCTTGGGATGGATGGGAGTAAATGTGCTGTCCCCCCACACCTGGACAGGTGTCTCCAAGAGGGGGGAGCTGAGGGATATTGAGACCTCAGTTCAAGGCACTGGGGGAGGCTGGAGAAAGTGAGGGATGAAAGGGAAGAAAACTTAACCGAAGTCGGGGATGCAGCAAAGAGACAATAAAAAATGCAGCCAGGAAAGTGCTGACGTGCTTGCCATGCCAAGTGGTTTCCTACTCCAGGCATTCCCCAGGGGGGTTGAGGATTACAGATCTGGCAGCAGGATCAGTGCAGCGAGTGAGCCTCTGCATTGCAGGTCATTTCAGCCAGAAAATGAAAGAAAGCACTGCAGTGACACCGGAGCGGAGAGGTGGGAAATCCCTCTGGTTGGTGGAGCAGCACGAGGAGGAGGGGGAGAGTGGCGGAGGGATGACAGGTACGTACGTGTGCATCTCCTCGGATCCTGGCGCTGCTGGGGAGAGCCTGGCCCCGTCCCCTTGGCCCCCTCCGTGCCAGTATTGCTGCGCACTGAAGAGTTCCCCCCAACCTTCTCCTCTCCAGGCTGAAAATGTAGAGAATCCTAGAATAGACTCAGAGGACAGGAGGAAATGGCCTCAAGTTGTGCCAGGGGAGGTTTAGGTTGGATATGAGGGGAAAAAACCCTTCACTGAAAGGATTTTCAGGCATTGGCACAGCTGCCCAGAGCAGTGGTGAGTCCCCCTCCTTGGAGGGGTTCAAAGCCACGTGGATGTGGCACTTGGGGACATGGGTCAGTCTCTAGCAGTGCTGGAGGAATTACTGGAGTCCGTGATCTGAAAGGATTTTCCTGAAGGGTTCTCTGGCAGGGAGAGCCTCTGTGCTAAATAGTGTCGGGCTGAGCACTGTGCAGTGGCCACGGAGACTCAGGAATGGGGTTCCAGGATCAAGGCTTCAGACTGTGCCTCCTTAAGGATCCACGGAGAAAAACAACATTCTGCCATGGCCTTGTGTCTGTTCCCAAAACTCACCTGGGTGTGAGGTGAACGTGGAATGGGCCCCACTGAGGAGGAACTGGGAGCTCATTTCTTCCCTCCACTCCAGCATCACCCCTGGACAAATCCCCGTGTCCTGTTTGCCAAGCACTGCCAGCATCACCTGAAGGTTTCTCCTTACAAAAACCACACTGTGCCATGCTGAATGCCCCTTCTACTTCAAAATTGCTTTTATTCCACTCCCAGATTTTCACCTTTTTTTTGATGGGGTGGTTTTGGGGTTGGATTTTTCTTTTTGAATGCAGATTGAAGAGTGAGTGCTGTGAGCTGTGCTTCAGCTCTGCTGTAATTAGTTTTGTCTACTGTAATTGCTTCTCCTTTTTCCATTGTTAAGTGAAAGACGAATGAATTTCCAGGTCTGGTTGCATTGGGAATGCTGACAGCAGCTTTTTAAAATCCCACAGCACAGCTATTTGTCTTTTTTATTCAGCTGAATCCTGCACAGTGGGACAAATTCGGCTTCTCCTCTGTGTCCTGGGCAAATTACTGCACTAATTAATTTCTCTAAGACTGGGGCCTCCTTGCTTAGCAAAGGGAAGGGATGGAGGAAGGGCAGTGTCTGGGAGACAGCAACGACCCTGGATTAACTCCTGGAATAAACTTGCTTGAGGAGACATGAGAAGCTGATGGCTTAAAATAAGGTTTACAGGGTTTAAAAAAATGGATATTGTGGTATCAATCCCACTTCATAAGAACACCTTGGTTTCTGAGGTGGGAGCAGCTCTAATCCATCACCCTGTTCATGCTCCCAGGGTGTCCTGCTGCAGGTTTTGCTGTGGGGTTTAAAAGAAAATCGGCGTTTTTCTTGGGAATTTGATGGCAGAAATGATTGCTGCTCCTTAAAAACGAGGCAGGGGCGCTGTGTGTGACAGCAAGAGAAGGGACAAGAGAGGGGTGTGTGACTGAAGGACTTGTGGGGTTCTGAGAACATCAGTGACAGTGGGAGATGACAGACCCCACGACAGGATGCCAGGAGAGCAGGATCCTGCAGAAGAAAGCTCCTTTGGGCAGAGAGAGACAGGGGGAAGCAGTGAGTGCTTGGACTTTCCAGGAATTTCTGTGGAAGGATCTGAGCACTCCTGGGGTGCTTGGGACATCAGAGCTGAGGCTGAGCCAGGAATGAAAGTGGCCAGGAGGGAAAACCAAAATGTAATGTTTTTTTCTAAAATGGGTGGGTTTGGGCTTTTTTTTTTGCCAGAGAAACAGCTGGTAGTTTTGTTTTGACTATTTTTTCCTCTTCTTTCCAAACAGAAAATTAATTCCAAATATTAATCCAAATGTTAAATTCAATAAATATAAGTAATAATAAGTACAGCACTCCCGATTCCCAGACTGCCACAAAGTATTGTTGAGGTCAGTGCAAATTATTCCCCAAGGATGCTGTTGGAGTGGGATTGCTCTGGGATAACGAGGGATCTCGTGTTAATTCAGCTGGCAGAGCTGCTCTGCCTAACAGTGGGGAGCTGCTGCTGCTGCTTTCAAAATTACATGACTGAGCTAATCTAAGGGTGAGGAGACAATTTATTGATTTGGAGTCCTAGCCAGATGTAGATGGAGATAATTCTGGGATGTTAGTGGTATTATTCCTACAGAAAAGCAGGCTGGGTGAAGATTTTCAGGTTTTTTATCAGCCCGTGCCAAACAATTGGGCTGCATTGCAGCTTTAATGTTTTAAGATGTGAATGGCTGAGATACCAAAAATCAGAGCTCTCTGGGTGGTGGTCACTGAGTATTCCTGCTGAAACTGCTCATTTTCTAAAGCCAACAGCCCCTCACACTGCTTTGAGCTTCCCCTCTAAAGCTATTTTTAACAGATAAGGGGAAAAAAAAAAAGGTGTTAAGTTTGCAGCTCTGCTTTTGCATTCTGGTCAGGTGTCTTGTCGCTCTTCATGGCTCTCCTGCAAGCTGGCATCCGAGGGTTCTGCTTAATGTCCTAGAAAATAACCTTGTGCTTGGACCAGCGGCCAGTTGATCACTGCTGCTCCCTGGCTGTGTCGCCGGGGCGGAGAGGGGACGGGGAAAGCAGGGAAAGCTCGGAGCTGGGTGTTGCCAGGCTGCTCCTGGACCAGCAGCTCCTTCCCTGCTGCTGCAGCCCCTGGGATCAGCTTGGCAAAGCAGTTCTGCTTCTCGTTGTCCAGGGGAAAGCAGGGAGCTGAAATCCTGGCAGCTCTGGGACTGAGGGGCTGGGCTTTGAGACCTGAGCCCTGCTGCCTCCTGCTGCGGCCTCAGCAAGTCCTTTCAAGTGGTGCTCGCTTCCAGTGCTCCTCAGCTGCTTTGAGGGTGTCATCTTCCTACATGGATGGCTCCGTGGATTTCTCTGGCCATGGGAAGAAGCCATTCCAGCTTGTCCTGTCCCTTCAGGCCCGTCCTGGTGTGTCGTGTCAGCAGTTCCAGCACCAAGAGCAGGGAATGGCCTTTGTCACCAGCCTTATCTCGGTGCACCTGTAAATCATCACTAAATGTGGTGCTGGGGCAGAACAGCCCCTCCTGCCCTCAGCCTGTTTCCCGGGGCTCGAGAACTGATTAAGAACGACTTGCTTAGAGCTGCCGGGTCTCGGGTGGCAGTGCCAGGGCAAACTGCTCTCCTGGAAATGCCCATTAAAGTTTCAATTTACATCCCTCACCCCGAGCCGTGGGGCCGGGTGTGAGCTGCTGGAATGACTTCTGCCAGCAGCCACTTGGTTCATTAAATAGCGATGAGCCTAAAGATCCCCAGCTAAACAGCACGCCCAGCATCCTTATTCCATTTCCTGTATCTAAAGGAAGCCTAAATTATTTAATAATCTGCTTGAAGACCTTAATGTGAATGCAGGCAGCAAAGCAAAATCCTGTTTGGTGGGGCAGATGCCCAAAGGAAAGTGTCAGAGTGATGGAGCTGTTTGGGAACAGCCACTAAAACACTGCCAACAATTTAGCAGCTGTGTTGGAGGTAACGGGCTGGGATTACAATCGAGTTGGCCGCTGGGTCAGACTCTGTGCTTCACTAACACCTCGCTGAGTGCTGCAATTCCTGCCTTAAATCCAGACAACTTCCAGTGCCCAGCTTCTGTTTGGTTGGTTTTCAAGCTTTAACGTGTCCTCCGAGGTGTGAATTCTCCTGGAGGGTCAAACACACCTTTCCAGAGCAGTTCTTCCTCTTTAGCCTGGAGCTTAGCTGGTGCTGCCCGAGTTTCAATCCCACTCTTCCCACTGCAGGGAAGGAGATGGGATTGGGGCATCTTCCCTTTGTGCCCTCTTCCATCCCTGTGCTGCAGGATCCTGCCTCCGGAAGGTTTGCTGGACTTACTCCCTGTGTTCTTGCCAAGCTAAAACCAGTAAATCCTCCTAGGTGTGAAATGTTTACAGAAGGCCTGTAAGTGTGGCCCTGACTCCCCATCCTCCCAGCCCTGTTCGCTCCATCTCTGCCCGCTCCAAAGGGCTGCTCCACACAGAGCACGTTTCTCAGGAAGATTTCCAGAGGTGCCAGGGCGTAGTGAGTAGCTCAGTGAGGGGTTTATACAGCTTGGGCAGTAGCAGCTGCTCCAACTGCAGCCGTACACTCTAATACAGCATCTCCTGCAGTAAAATTCCTGTCTGAGTCAGACTTTGCAAATGCTTTACCACTGGTGCTTGTAATTCACCTTGGCTCTGCTGGAATTACCTTCCAGGGCCCATCTCCATTCATTTAATGCAAACTATCTCATCTTGTCCATCTCTAGCCCGGTTTCATTTTCCACATCTACTCCCTGGGAAGATTCATTAGCTGTGCAGTGCCTCTGGTGGTTGTAGGGAAGGTGATTTGGAAGGTTTTCTGTCCTGGCACTAACAGGGGGTGGGATGTAGGTGGGGATGCAGCTGTCCAAATGTGTGCCCCTGGAGCACCGTGGCTTGTGTTTGCACAGAGAGAAATCATAAGGAACAGGCTCCTGGAAGGGAGATTGCTGAACTCCTCAGGAATATCCAGAGAGAGGTGATGGGGCTTGGCAGGAGCGGGAACCCAGCGTGTCACCCCAAATCCTGCAGGTGTCTGAGCTGGAGGGACCACGGCAGGAGTGGGCAGCCCTGTGCCTCTGCCTGTACCAGTTTGAGTTTTTGATGACCCTGTTCTCTGATCCTCCCGCAGAGCCAGCACAGTCCCTGGCAGGATCTCCCTTCTTTTGGGAGCAGCAGTGGCAGTCGGGGACTTTTCCCAGGCAGGACACTCGCTCCCAATGCTGCTGTTTGTCGCTGCCCGCAGAAAGCAGGGGGTGTCCCAAAATCCAGCGTGCCACCACGCTGGGAAAGCTGCTGGCTGTCCCTGCCAAGGGCTGCCAGCCCCTCCTGCCTGCTCGGAACAGGAGCCAGCTTCCTGGGGAGAAAACGCTGGGATGCTGGATTAATTGAGCCCGTGCCATGGCCCCCAGCTGCCATAAACCATGTTGCTGTCTGGGCAGTGAATGGAGCTGGGGGGAGGCAGGACAGCTCCCGATTCCCAAACCCGCTCTGAGCCGCGTTCCCCGCGGCGAGGAAACCTGGCACCACCTCCCAGCACCTGCCAGGGGCCCTCCCCACGGGCACGGGGGTTCCTGCCGCTGCCAAGTGTCACATCCCGGGGTGACATCCTTCCCGTGCGTCCCTGGTTTTGCTCCTGCCTGTCCAAGAGGAGATGCGAGCGCTGCTGCCAGAGCAGGGGCTGCAGCCCAGGGTTCGGTGCCAGCTGGGGGCAGGTGGGATGTGCCCAGAGCCAGGGAGGGTCACGGCTGGAGCAACCCCAAAGTTTTTTCCATCGCCTGGATGTGCTTTGGGGACAAAAGGAGCTCCTGTGCCTGTGGCGAGGCAGCTCCTGCCCTCTCATGGCAGGCTCCATAAAAAAGTGGGAAATGGGGAACGGCAGGGGTGCAGTCCCCGAGGGTGGGGACCCTGAGTGTCCATCACTCACCATGGGATTTATGGATAATCCCAGGCCTGCTGCAGATCCAAGCCAGTGGGACCTGCAGGACCACACCTGAGCTCTCTGTAGAGAGGGCTGCAGGCATGTCACAGCTTTTTTGGGATGTTGCCAGCCTCCATTTCAGCAGGGATGGAGCAGAGATGCATTCGCAGAATCACGGAATGGCTCGGGTTGGAAGGGACCTTTGAAGGGCATCTAATGCAGCCTTCCTGCAGTGAGCAGGGACGTCTCCAACTAGCCCAGAATCTATTCCCAGCACTTGGGAGCATCACCCAGGGCTGGCTTTGGCTGCAGGCAGGGATGGCTGGTGCTGAGGGAGGAATCCCTCTTTGGGGAAGGCACTGAAATGTCCCCGGCTTAGCCAGGCCCTGTCTGGGGGGACAGGGGACATTCCCTTGGTGCCAAACACCACCCAGCCCCCCGCTTTGTGCCCGGCTCCAGCCCTGGGTGCTGACCCTGAAATGCTGACACCACGCATGGTTTGTCCTTACTAGGCCATGGAAAAGGGGACATGCTTCAGGGCCAGGCTTTGTCCATGTGTTGTGCCTTTCGTTGCCTTTATATGATGCAGAAATATATTGGGTGAGCCCCTCCTGGGTAAACTCAGCCTAAAAAAATAGATGATCTTGGGCAGATCTTTTCTGCTCTGAAAGGATGGTGGTCCCATGTTGGAAAACAGCGGAGTGGGGTTTGTGCGGCTTGGGAGGTTCATTTTATTTCCTGAAAAACCATTTGAGAGCCCAGTTCACAGAGCTCAAATCCCCGCACAGAGACATCCCCGGCTGCTGGACACTTCTCCCAAGTCTGATGTTCTGTATGGGACAGAGAATGTTAGGCTCAGGGAGAGTAGGGGGAGCTGGCTGAGGGAAGGGCAGGATGGTTGGGCACACCAGAGGCGAGACAAAGGTGTTTGGTGACAGGAGGGGACACAATTCCTCACCCCCACCTGCCTTTGCCAAGCGCACCGAGGGATGCTCCGCCATCCCTGCAGTTCTGGATCAATGAATTCCCGGGGAAGAGGCTTTTCCCACCCTGGAAACCGTCTGCACTGACACCTAGTGGTAAAACTGGCTTTTCTCTGGCAGGGAGGAGACTGGGATCCTCCGAGGGCTCTCCTGCTTTCCTGCTCCTACTGCCGTTCCCGCTGTGCTTGCAGGCAGCACCGTGGGCATTTTCACAGCATCACTCAGGTTGGAAAAGGCCCTTAAGATCATCAGGTCTGACTGCAAGCCATAATAACGTCCGTGATAAAATGCAGTTCAAATCTCAGCTTCCTAGAGGCCGTGCATCAACTCTACTCATTACTGGTATTATTTTTGTAATCCCCTACAATCCCTAAACCATTTAAAAAAATGTGTTTTGACAAGACAAGCGGCTTCCCAATGCCAGAGGGCAGGCATAGCTGAGATATTGGGAATAATTGGTTCCCTGTGAGGGAGGTGAGGCTCTGGCACAGGGTACCCAGAGAAGCTGTGGCTGCCCCTGGATCCCTGGAAATGTCCAAGGCCAGGCTGGCTGGGGCTTGGAGCAGCCTGGGACAGCGGAAGGTGTCCCTGCTATGGACAGGGTGGTGCAACGGGATGAGCTCTGAGCTCACTTCCCAACCGTGCCACGCTGTGATTCCTGGATCACAGCAGAGCACCCTCTGACAGCAACGACTGGGCAAAGCGGGTCTCCAGGTATAAGCCCGGGGTGAGTTCTCCTTTATCTGTTTCATGTTATGCCCCGCTGCCTCTCGCATGCGTTCCCAGGGGATTCGGAGCCCCTTTAACGCCGGTCTGGGGCGTGCACATGGCTCGGCCCTGCCCAAGATGGCGGCGCGGCGAGGACTACATCTCCCATCGTGCCCCGCGGCGCCAGCGCCGGCCAATGGGGCGCGGCGGAAGGCGGATATAGCGCCGCCCCCGGGGCGCGCTCCCTCCTTTCCGCCGGGCCGCGGCTCATCATGGCGGTGCAGATCTCCAAGAAGCG
>WBMY01008778.1:132993-167578 GCA_013397315.1 Donacobius atricapilla
CACGGGGCGCTGCCTGTCCTGCTGAGCGAGGGAGGGTTGGGCTGTCAGGAGTCTCAGCAGCGGCTTCCCGTAGGGCTGGGAAAGGGATGTGACCCCGCTAGTTATTTCCCCGAAATCACTCCCGAATTACAGCAGGGAGCTGTGATCCCAGCGCGACCAGGGGCTGTGGGTCAGGCAGTGGTTGGTGTAGGCTCCTGCTAGGAGTGGATGGTTCCTGAGAACTCCAGGGAAGGGGGTTTCCATTTTTCCCCACTGCTGCACCCTGAGTTGGGCAGAGCGCAGTGCTGATGAAGTCAGGGTTGTGAGTTCGGTCCCCGGGCTGTTCGTTTAAAAGTTGGGCTTGGTGTCCCTCGTGGGTCCCTTCCATCTGAGAGTACTCTGTGGTTTCTCTCAGAGGGGGAGGAAGTTGTCAGGAGAGACCGTCAGACTGCAGGAGGAATTTGGGTGAATTGCATTCACAGGTTCGGATCGTGACAAGGCCTTGACTTTGTCCGTTTGCCTTTTAGTTTGTCGCTGATGGCATCTTCAAAGCTGAGCTGAACGAGTTCCTGACTCGGGAACTGGCTGAAGATGGATACTCCGGAGTGGAGGTCCGGGTCACTCCCACCAGGACCGAGATTATCATCCTTGCCACCAGGTAACGCAGTCTTCCTGAACGGGGATGCTCCGAAAGCTCTCTGGGATGGCTGCAGTCTTCCTCCTGGGAATACTTTTCTTAGTTGTCCTGTACCTGTTTTCCTACAGAACTCAGAATGTCCTGGGAGAGAAGGGACGGCGGATCCGGGAGCTGACGGCTGTGGTGCAGAAGAGGTTTGGGTTCCCCGAGGGAAGCGTGGAGGTAAAACTGCCTCAGGAGTGGGGTGGTGCGGTTGGATTTGTGGTGGCAGGATGGTATCAGCTGAATGGGGATTTCAGGATAACTTGGGCCATGTGTTACTTGGGCTCAAAAAATATTCCCTACACTGAAATACAAAATAAATTACTAAGAAACTGTTCTGCTGCAGAAGGATCTTTTAGAAACAGAATGTAAAGTGACATACCAGTTATTTTGGATCTTTGATGTTTGGGTTTTTTTCCCAGGGGAAGGTTGGACTAGGTGTCCTTTAAAGGGTCCATGCAGCCCAAAGGATTCTGTAGTTCTGTTCTGTGAAATCTGCTCCGGTTACTGGTTCCTTGCTCTTAAGCAACTCAGGGAGGAAGGGGGAAAAGTGTGTGCTGGGGTGGTGCTCATTTATTCCAGCTTGCCTGGTGCCGCTGGATCATATTGTACAGGGAAGGGAATGTAGGATAAAGCTGCTGCCTGTAAATGTGGAAGGATTAACTGGACTGAATGTAGGGAGTAGAGCAGAGTGAAGCTCCTGCGTTCTGCTGAATTAAAAGTTAAATTTACTGTGAGGGCGGTGAGGAACGGGCTGCCCAGAGAAGCTGTGGCTGGAATCGTTCAAGGCCAGGTTGGAGCAGCCCGCTCTGGTGGAAGGTGTCCCTGCCTGTGGGAGGGGTGGAACTGGATGAACCTTCCGAGCCAGAGCGAGCTGTGATTGTGTGATGGGCTTGGGAAGGAGCCCTGTCGTGAGTGTGCCTGTCTCCTGTGCAGCTCTACGCCGAGAAGGTGGCCACGAGGGGTCTGTGTGCCATCGCCCAGGCCGAGTCCCTGCGCTACAAGCTCCTGGGAGGGCTGGCTGTGCGCAGGTGAGTACAGCAGCCTGCCTCCCTGCCTCTGGGGGAAGTGTGGCATTCCAGGACCGTTCCCAAAAAGCAGCTCCTCTGCAGTTTAAAGATGTAACCTGTCGATGCTGCTCTGAAACTTTGGTTCAGTTCACGGATACTTGCAGAGCGTTAAGAGTACGTCCGGTTGCAGGTGGTCTGTGGGGCATAGAGCTGCGTGTGGTCTTTTGGGAATAAATGGGTGGAGGGATGAGGCAAACCCCGTTCCAGGCCTGGTGGCTGTGTTGTGGCTCAGGGGGCAGTGGCCCTGCTCTCCCATCCCCTCGGTGATGAGACGATGACGAGTCAGAAGCGGGTGGCTCTGGTGGCGGTGCCTCCGCGGCGCCGCGTTCTGTGGTGCCGCGTGAGGCCCTTCGGCAGCAGCCTCCTGTCTCCAGTGAATGATCTAGAGGCATTTGTCTGAGAAGGGATGGGAGCTGCACTCCTGACGCTTGGAACTGAGATTGGGATTGTGGTGAAATCCCCCAGAGAGGGTCTGGCCGAGTGGGCTCATGGCTTGGCTGTCCTCTCCCTGCAGGGCCTGCTACGGTGTCCTCCGCTTCATCATGGAGAGTGGGGCCAAGGGCTGCGAGGTCGTCGTGTCTGGCAAACTCCGAGGCCAGCGGGCCAAATCCATGAAGTTCGTGGATGGCCTGATGATCCACAGTGGGGACCCCGTGAATTACTACGTGGACACAGCCGTGCGTCATGTCCTACTCCGGCAGGGTGAGTGCCCGGCACGCAGATCCCTTTGCAGCTTTGATGGGTTGCTTCTCTAGAGCTTCGGAGACAAACAGATCTCAGCTCCTGGCCTCCCGTTCCTGCAGGTTGGAGATTTCCCACTGGCAGGATGGAGGTTTCCCACTGGCATCCGTGGGTTGAAACTCACGTGGTTTTGATGCACCTCTGATCTCACAGAGTAGTTCAGTTGTGCTGCTGTGGATAGTTCAGACTCTGAAAAGCCTGTTTTCGTGGTCATGTCAGGTCATCCACTTCTCTGCTGATGGGGCTTGAATGTTTCCAGTTGGGAATGTGGCTGTAGATTTTCCAGACACTCTCACTTGTGTCTTGGGGCCTCTGAGGTTAGTGATAACTTCCAGATGAAGTGCCTGTTGCCTGGGTTTAAGAAAGCCCTTGGGAGCTGGAATTCTGGTTTTCCTGGCTGCTCAGGATGGGCAGAGAGAACAGGGGTGCTACAAGTGTCAGACAGTCTTCCCAGCTAGACCTGCTTCCACTTGTTCTCCCTCCTGGTCAAACACAAAGGACTTGTGTGCCTTAGCTTTGGCTTTGGGTGAATCAGTTGCAGAGCTCCTGGTGTAGGGATCCCAGCTCAGCCAGAGGTGTTGCCCAGCTTCCCTTCGGTGATGATACGATGACGAGTCAGAAGGGACGGCCTCGTGTCATTGCAGCCTGCTCCGTGCCACGTTCTGTGGTGCTGTGCTGAGGCTGCCTTGGCCAGGATGTCCTGCTCTTTGGATGATCTAGAGGCATTTGTCTGAGAAGGGATGTAAAAAAAAGAAAGTGGGTTTTCCTAGGAAAATGAGCTGAGGAAGGGAATGGAGTGAAAACCAGGCTTAGAATGAGTTGAGGGTAGAACTGCAGTCAGCCAAGGCAGTGAGTTGAATAACTTTGGATATCCAACTTTAGGTTGCCTCAGTTTACAACAGGGATATACAGTCACCTTAACTACATTTTTTAGCTGTTGCATGTCTGTGTTACAGGGTTGTCAGCAGATCCTCAATGTGCAGAGAGATATTTTGTAACATCGGTGCTCATCCCTGGGAACGTGTGCTTGATCTGTTTTGTGTCTCCCTTATCCTGTCACTCTCCGCAGGAGTACTGGGAATCAAAGTAAAGATTATGTTGCCTTGGGACCCCAGTGGAAAGATTGGCCCCAAAAAGCCTCTGCCAGACCACGTCAGCATCGTGGAACCCAAAGAAGAGATTCTGCCCACCACTCCCATTTCAGAGCAGAAAGGTGGCAAGCCAGAACAGCCAGCCATGCCTCAGCCGGTGCCCACTGCCTGAGGGGTAAGTGTCCGGGAGCAGTGAGACGGAGATGTGCTGAGGATCCATCCAGAAAAGCTTTCAGGCCACCAAAAACCCTGGAAGTTGATTTTTTTTGGGAAGACAGGGTCTGTGTTGTGCCCAGCACAGTGCCCAGAGCTGAGTTTGAGCTTTGCACTGGGTGAAGGGGACAGGGTTCCAGGCATGTGGCAGAGCAGCTCACTCCTCTGGAGATGAGATGCTGGATCTATCCGCATGCCTTGTTCCATGGTGTGTAATACAGCGTGGATTTGGAGACCTTGGATTATTACAGCGGGAGTGACTTGGGTTGGCTGCGTGGATGTGTTGGTGTTGTGCAGATGGCAGCACAGGGAATATATTCCTCATATATCCATCCTCTCCTGTCCCAGGATCCAGCTTGAGATAGTCTTAGAAGCCACGTGAAAGCAATTTGTAGGCTGCTTTTTGTAAGGAAGTAATCACAGTTTGAAGTCTTACCAGAGAATCTGGCAAGATCTGCCTCAGTGGGAAAAAGGGCCAAAAAGCAGGAAATGAGAATTTCAGTTTAATTGGAAAGCTTTGTTTGTTCTTTGTTTGGGATATGGAAAAGAGTTTGCCCCCAGCTCACTGAGTGTTTTGTTTCTCGTTGTAGGGTGTGTAACATCTGCAACCAGAAGCTTGTCTGTCCTGAAAACATCTCTTAATAAAATCACAAAAGACAGTGTTGGTGAAGGTGCTTGCTTTTTTTTTTTTTTTTTTTTTTTTTTTTTTTGNNNNTTTTTTTCTTTGTATTTTCTCAAGAATACACTCCAGGAAGACCTTGCTCCCACCTTTGGTGTGGAAGGAATTCTGTTGCTGTGTTCCCCTTCTGGAGTGAACTTCACCCCATCCTGATCCAAACAAAGTGGGATTAAAGCACTGATATTTATGATAGAGCTCGAGCAGCAGTTCCGTGTTTAGAGGGTCATGAGTAACACACACTCCGTGCCTCCATCCCAGTCCCTTATCCAATGCTTCCAGAAAGGGGGAGCTTTTTTGGCAATACCCAGGCCAATGCAGCTCCTGTTAGGGTCGCTTTGGGTGTGGATTTGTGGGGTGAGAGCAGAAGTGATGCTCAGGATTTCAAACCTGTCCTAAGGTGTGAGGTGGGAGTATCTGGTGGAAGTCTGGGCAGGAATGGCAAGAGACAGGCCCAACATAGGAGATAATGTATGTGCAGGGTCAAGGAGGTTAGATTCTAAAGAATTTAAAGCCTGTTCGTTGTTTAGGAATAGCTTTCACATTCACATTTCTGTTTTTAGGAGGTTGCTCTGCGGGAACTAGGCTGGCAGCTTAGGAACTGGAATGTCGAACTGGTCTGTCTAGGGAGCCTTGCTGTTCCCAGCTTCTCTGGCGTACCTGGGAACCTGTTTTTAAGTTTTAGAAACAACATGTGCCTTCTGTAGGTGTCAGTGAGTGATTTCAGGTTTTTGTGCACACTATTCAGTGCAGAGATTTAAATAATATAAATATTAGACTAATGCCGACTAATTTTTTAATGCAAATTTGAATTTGGAAATAATCTGAAAATATAAAAGGTGACAAAGCAGCTCTGTCAGATCCTAGCAGGAAATGCTTGCAAGTGGGAAGATCTGAAGTAATGAAAGTCATAACAAATTTTGCATGTTGTCTCTAAATCCTTAAACATTCCCATGTGGTAGATGGTGATGGTTAGAAATCTCTCTTGCTCCCAGGGAGGGCTGGATTTCCTGGAGATTGCTCCACTTCTTCCTGGTTGAAAGCTCTCCAACCCTGTCCATTACCCTGTTAATCTCACAGTGCTGATCACTGGTAGAGTCAAGGGATGTGTAATGGGGAAGGATCTAGGGAGAGTTCAGAGCCCTTCCAGGGCCTAAAGGAGCTCCAGGAGAGCTGCAGAGGGACTGGGGACAAGGGATGGAGGGACAGGACCCAGGGAATGGCTTCCCACTGCCAGAGGGCAGGGCTGGATGGGAGATTGGGAAGGAATTGTTCCCTGGGAGGCCCTGGCCCAGGGTGCCCAGAGCAGCTGTGGCTGCAGGTGTGATCTGGCCCCCTTTTCCATGTGTCTTGGCTGGAGTTCCACCACCCTGAGCTGTTAGAAGCTCCACAAGGGGGAGCTCATTCAGTTCCCTGTGTCTTTTGGCTGCTTCCCTTGGACAAAAGCCCTGGAGGATGAGCTGGGGGTAGGATGAGCTCAGGAACTCCTGGAAGCTTCTGACTTGGTTTCAATATTGCTGTTCCACGTTGATGGTGTTCCTGCAGCGGTTGGTGCTGGGGGTGGCTTCCGTAATTCCAGTATAGTGGAAATTAGGAAGCACCTGGTGCTTTTCCAGTCTGGGGGGAGCTTCACAGGGATGTGTGTGCTTGCCCAGCCCAGGGAAAGGGGGACATGTCTGTGCCTTTAGTGTTGCTTGTGAGTGGCAGAGGGCTCCTCCATTTGCAGCAGTGGGAGAATATTGGATTAGCAGGGTCTGCCACTGCTGGATTTTCCCCCTGAGGAAGGTATCTTTAGCCTGCAGTTTTTTCCTCCATTTCCCCAGAGTGGATCCCAGCTGGAGGAACTTTGGCTTGGAGGGTCAGGAAGGCTGGTCCCTGTGGTTGTCGGCTCACTTTTTGTTCTGCTGAAGGGCCCTGCAGGACAGGGCACTTGGTCCTTTACCTGTGGAGCATTACAGGTTGGATATTTGCAGTTTCAGGAGAAAACAGTGAAGGGGAAAAGCTGCTAAGAGTGTTCCTTTCTCATGATTGATGTGCCATGGGAATTCATCTTGTGTATTGAGTCATTTTTGTCCATAGTTGCTGCATTAGGGTGTCATGGATTTAAGGATAGCAAGGAACCTCCCCTAAGTTCATTTTCCTCTACAAGGGCTTCCAGCTGCCAGGGAATTCATTGAAAAAGTTTTATTGCAAAATAAAACAACTGTCACTGTGCGGTACAAGAACAGACAATAAAAGCCATCAGACACCCGCATCCACATGATGCAAATTATTCACAACATCCCACAGTGTGTTCTTGCCCTGCCCACCCCTTTCACCCCAGCCTCCAGAACGTTCTGTGTGTGTGGGTTCAGTGCACTGAATCACCGGGAAGTGTCCCCCTTTTGGGGACACCCCTGGCGTTGCCTCCTGCCTCCCAGCACCTGGGAAGATGCAGTGTTGGGCTTCTATGTCAGCAGGGGAAATTGGCAGGGAGATAAAGCAAAGCCACGTTAGGTGCTCCATGCCGGTTTCAGAGGACTGGCAATTCCATTGGGACACATGGATTTTCCTCATTTCTGTAACCTCAGTATTTGCCTTGTGGTGTCTCTCAGTGCGTGGCAAGTGCTGCAATGCTCCTGGGGTAACGTCAGCTCCTTTAAATAGTACTGACCGGATGATATCCCTTGAAGAGAAATTAGGAGTAGCCTGGATCAGGCTGTGAAACCTGCTAATGATCAGACATAAATATAACTATAAATACCTTTGTTTTTCAGGGTCCCCTTATCCAGGTCAGCAGACAGGGAGCTAAAGTACCATGGAGCTTCAGCAGAGCATAATTAGGAAGTCAGGTAATGGCAGCTTTAAAGCTTTGTGTTTAATTAAGCAAGAAAGTGGAGGTGAACCTGATCCCACCTCCCTGTGAGAAGGCAGCCAGGAGTGCCTTGGGTCAGCTCCACAGGGAGCTGATCGGAACCAGCACTGGTCTGAACTGGGGGAGCCCTGGCAGTGGGAATGGAGTCTCTCCCAGCCCTACAGGCTGCTGCAGAGCGCTTCCAAGAGAAACGAGAACAGCTACCTGTTTAATTACACCCCCTCAGTGATCCCAAGGGGTGGAGTGTTACAGGGACCTCAGGTTACCCTTTCTAGAAACCCGAGCTGTGCTTTGGGCTCCCCCTGACACCCCAAAGCCCCTTAGTTCTCCGTAAAGTGTTGATCCAAGGTGCTCTTGGCTTTGATGCTCTCCCTAAGGAGCTCTTGTGGTTGCAGTGTCAAACGCAGAGCGCAGGGTTAGGCAGGACAGAAGGGCACAATTCCGCACAGTCTCCATTCTCCTGTGCTGCCTCCTGCTCTGCTCCAGGGCCCTGCAGGGGCTGGACTGCACTGCTGGCCCTTGAAGCTCTGTTACACACCCCTGGAGAGAGAAGAGAGAAGCAGGGAACAGCTCTGGAGCGGTGCCAGAGGGCACCCAAGCGGGAGAAAAGCGGCAGCGCTACGCTTGAGGTGGGATTGGAAGCATTTGGGATGGGAGGGTGGTGCCTTGGCAGGGCTGGGGGAGCAGCAGGGAGCTGGGCAGGAGGCTTAACCAGTGCAGGGAGGAGCTCAGCTTCAACGTGGCCACCTCAGCTGACTCCCGGTGACCCTCCAGTGCCAGGCTCCCCCGCTCCTCTCTGGAGGTGGGTTTGTGCAATCTGGATTTTGGGGTGAGGTAAAGTTGTACGCTGGTTTCTCCTCACAATGCACCCTGGTCTGAATAGCACCCATGGTTCGAGAAGGATACAAAATAGTGTTTCCCATTTGTCAAAATCCCCCCCTAAAAACACACACAAACCAAAGCTCTGGGAAAAGAAAAAAAAAAACAACCCAGACAAACCCAACTACAACTCATCGCGCATCTTGTCGCCTTTGGGCCTCACGAGCCTGCCGATGAAGAGGATGGAGTTGGTTTTAGTGTCCTTGATCATGAAGATGAAGGGGTGGTCAGCGTAGAAGAGTTTGGGGTTCCTCATCTCCTCTCGGCCATAGATGTCGGCGTCGTAGGGGTTCCCTTCCGTGTCCCACTCCAGAGCGGCGGCGTGGAACACGTTGGACAGGTAAAGGTCTTTCTTGCCGGAGATCTTGGACAAATCGGCCTTGGTTTTGTCAATGGCTTCTGTCAGGCCCAGACCACCCAAGTGTTTCTAGGAGGAGACAAGAGGTCAGCAACCCTCCCGGAGATGAGGCAGTGCAAGAGGGAAGAGGGGCAGCAGGTACGGATAACCCACCATCCCACTCTCTTTGCTCCCATCCCAAAGGACTGTAAGGCCCAGCTGTTTAGGGACCTCCTTTACCTGAAGGTCGTGGCTGACTTCCAGGACGACTTTTGGCAGTGAGATGGCCACTGATCTCTTCTTCATCTTGGCAGTCCAGGTCTTGAGCTGCTCCTTGTTCAGCAGTTTCTCCACTCTCTCCAGAGGCTCCACGTGGTTTGGCATGATGAAGATCATGCTGGAGAGCTTGTGAGCCAGTGGCATCTCTACTACCTGCAGCTTCTCTGTCTCATCATCATAGTAGTTGTAGAGACCTTGAAACCAGAAGCAGGGAACAGTGAGGTAAGGAGCAGAGTGAATTCAGCCTGGACTTTCCCTGACCAGGAAGGGAAGAGAGTCTAGACACCCTTTTGGGAAGTGGGCCAGCATTATTGGAGTTGGCTGTGGCTCTCATTTGTGTGATGAGCCAGGATTTGTTCCCGACAGTCAGGCATCTCATAGTAAACATGGATTCTCTCTGCTCACAGGGAGACTGAATCAGTAGAACAGACCCTCCTCTACTTTGCTCTCTCTCGTGAGGCAAAGCGATCTTGGAAGCAGCTGGTGGGAATCTGGGTAAGGGAGAACAATGACCCCAGCTCCTGGTGGTCTTGGTGTGGGGCAGGGGGTTTCCCACTCACCTGTGCGGTGCATCATGGGCACCCCCACGGTGTAGGAGCGGGTCACCATGAAGCCACGGTTGTCCACCATCTTATGATGGAACTTCTCATCCCAGTGAGCTACAGGAGAGAGAGAAACACAGCTTGTAAGCAAAGGGGATGGGTGGTAATTCCCTGCACAGTTCCCAACCACTGACAGAGACCTGCCTCCAGTGGACGTAGGATTTGTCCACCTTCCCTTGGGGCTGTTGGATGATCTTTAAGGCCCCTCCCAACCCAAACCATTCCACGATTCCGTGTGTTGGCTCAGGGGAGGTTTTGGCTCACTTGTACCAAGAACTGAAGGTCGAACTTACGCTTGAAGAACATGGCGTTGACAATGAGGGCCCCGTCGGTCTTCTCCACATCTTTGGTGACCTCCGGGAGCTTCCCATCCGTGGTCTGGGCCGCCCACTCGTTGATGGACTTGAGGGCGCTCCTCTTGTCTCGGAAGTTGATCTTGGAGTGCTCGTAGTTGTAGTGCTTCTTGCTGCTCTTGACGAAGTCCTCGGCGAAGGTGATGGAGGCGGGCCCGTAGAGGCGGCTGCCGATCTTCCAGGTGACGTTGCGGGCAGTGCTGTTGCTGACCTCGCTGAGCAGCTCGGCCAGCCCGCTGTGCACGTAGTCGTCGTTCAGCTTGTCCGCGCTCAGCACCGCCTTGGCCTGCGAGGCCGTCGCGGCCTTGCCCCCCAGGGACACCAGCCCGAGGGACGAGGCCACCACCACGGGGGACAGCAGGATGTTCTCCATGTCCTTGTCCTTGGCCATGGCGTGGTAGAGGTTGAAGGCCAGCGTGGTGCTGCGCTCGGCCAGCGTGGTGGCCTTGTCGCTCAGCTTCCTGTCCTCCGAGGGCACGGCCGCGGCGAGGCCCAGCAGGGCCAGCCCCACGATAATCCACATGGCTTCAGCAGCACCCAGCGCCTCCCAGGACCTGCTGGGCAAGAAGATTCACCGTCAGCGTGATCCAGACCCCTCCTGGAGCACCCAGAGATCCCAGGGGCTCTTCCAGAGAAACCCACTCCTTGGTTCCAGTGACAGTGACTTTGCCCCGGTGCTTCATTGGGGTGCCGCCATCCCAAGTCATCCCTGAGCAACAATTAATCTTCAGGGGTGCAGGCTGCGCCCTGGCAAGCAGAGCCCGTGCATTTGGAACGAAAGCTTCCTTCCTAAGTGGTCTCCCGATATTCCAGTGTTAATGTACAGTGAGTGATTTAAGGAAGGGTCAGCGGATGTAAGCAACAAGTATTTCTCATGTGATCTCGACAAGGTAAGGGGGAATGGCTTTAAAGTGAAAGAAGACGGGTTTAGAAGATGGGATATTGGGCAGGAGTTGTTCCCTGGGAGGGTGGGCAGGCCCTGGCACAGGGTGCCCAGAGCAGCTGTGGCTGCCCCTGGATCCCTGGAAGTTCCAAGGCCATGCCGGATGGGGCTTGGAGCACCCTGGGATAGTGGGAGGTGTCCCTGCCCATGGCAGGGGGTGGGACTGGATGAACTTTTAAGGTCCTGTCCTACCCAAACCATTCCTTGATTCTGTCCCCAGAGCAGGACAAAGCTCGGCCCTCGTCAGGAAAAGCTGGAAGCAGGATGTTTGTGCTGCCCCTTGATCCAAGGGCTGCGTGGGCAAGGACTGTCCTCTCTGGGGACCCCAGCCCGGGCCCCAAATCCGCCGCTTCCTTGGCACTAGATGGAGCACGTGAGCTTCCAGCAAGCAAAGCCAAGCAGCCCTAGAAAAGATCCTGCACTGTCTGATCAGCTCTGTTCGACTTTGTTCTGCCTGGCCAACCCTGCCGAGGAGGTACTGGGGCAGAGGGAGGTGGGGGAGCCTCATCTTCCCCCAGAAGAGCCTTCAGTTCATGCTTTAGGTGGATGGATCTCATCCCGACGTGGGTGAACCCATCCCCAGCAAGGGCTCTGAGCCCCCAGCTCCAGCACATGTCGAGTCCGAGCAATCCTAAGTGCCTGGAAGCCCTTTGGAGCTCACCCCCACCTGGCCCCACACCTCCCCTCCCTCCTGCCTTCACTCTGCAAACCTTCCTGCAGGCAGCTCCTCGGGCCTTAAATTCCACCTCCAGCTTTTGGGGGACTTTCTCCTTGACAGGAGCTGCATCACTACACTGAAGTTCTGTTCCTCGGTGGTCCTCTCCTCCCACCCTCCTCCTGCCCGGCCTCGGGGGCTGCCCCAGCGTGGGGAGGCAGCGAAGGGCTGCAGCGGGGTTCAAGTATTCCAGGCAGGAAGCGAAGGGCCCGCTGGGATTACATAGGGAAGGAAACACGCAGCACGTAGCCTCAGGCCAAGAGAGTGCGCAGTTCCACCAGGGACCCTTTGCCAGAGCGAGAATTATGTAGCCTCGGAGTGGGAGGCGATTGCAGCCTAAAATCCTTTATGGGAGCAAGGCTGCTGTTTAAGGGACGAGCCATCCCGGCCGCCTCAAGAGTAAAGATTAGTGCAGCAGGCTCAAAACTGCCCTCGACACTTTTAAAAAGTGCAGCCAGGGTGACAAACACTGGAAGTCTGAGGAGGTTCCCTCTGGTTTTTTATTTCCCGTTTATTTCTAAGGATACCTTGAAACTGTTTCATAGTGAGGTCAACGTTTGCCTTTTTCTTTCTGAAAGAAAACAGATACATGGAGTAGTTCTCTTGTGAGCAGGGGATGGGTGGCCTGCGCTGCTTCATCCCCAGCTTGAAAAAAGGTTCATTACTTCAGGGCCGGGTGTCAGATTTGGGCTCTGCTGAGTCACACAGCCCAAGGTGGAGAAATTTTGCCCATTCTTGGATTACGGGCAGCGAGTGTGGGCAAATTCATAACCCGAGGTGAAAATGGAGGGAATGTGGGGAATGCACAGCCAGCAACATCCTCTCCAGTGCTCCTACAGTGAGGGGACGCCCAGTGCCAGCGTGGCATTCCACAGCCTTCCCTGGGGCTGCCAGGACCCGCTTTCCTGGCGGGATGTGGAGGTGCACCCCTGCGAGGGCTGCGTTTCTCCCAGGAGCAGGGCAGAGGAGTGCAGGCAAAGGGGCATTTCCGTGTCACCCGAGGGATGTGACACTTGGTTAAGGCAGCAGAAGGACGGGTTGTGGCAGGAGGCTGCAGGGAGAGCTCTCATTCCTGCGCTGGGATGGTGCCCAGGGTCCTGGAGGCTCCCAGGCTGAGCCAGAGCAGGGGCTGGAGGATTTCACTCGCACCAAGCTAAAGCCTCCCTTGTCCCCCTTTTCTTTTTCCTCATTCTCTGAAAGCTTCTCCTGCAGCTTCACTGTGACCGCCGCTTGCAAACTGGAGGCGACTGGTGGATTTTTTTTTTAATACCTTCCCTTGAAAACCCAGAGCTGGCTCATGGCACAGTCTGTACCCCTATCCCCCACCATTGCAGCCTACCCCNCAGGAGGCTGCAGGACCCCCAAATCCACCCCCCCTGCAATCTCAGCTCGGTCTCCACCCTGCCAGCCCGGGGTCCCCCGGGTCCCCCCCTCTCTTACCTGCAGGGTCGGGACGCGGCTTTGCTCGGCTCCCTGTGCACCTCCCGGTCCCGCGGAGGGGGTATATAAGGGGCCGGGGAGAAACTTCTGGAAAGTTGGGAAAACCCTCTCAAAAACGCTTGGGAGGGAGAGGAAGGGGAGGATCCGTCCCGGCTCTCTCCCGGCCCGCCGCCAATGGCAGGGAACGCCGGCCCCGCGCCGCCGAAGGGGGGTCGGGAGGGATGGGGGGGATGCGCCTTCCCGCAGCTGCCCCTGCCTGAGCCCAGCTGGCCCTTGCAGCAGGGACGTGGGGAGCTATTCCCTGCCCAAACGCTGCTTTTGCCTTTTTACAGGGCTGGAGTCCGTCTTACTTCCGTCCTCTCCCTGCCCCTGGCATCTCCTGCAGCTGGATGGTTGTTGGCACCAAGGGCAGCAGGTAGTGATATGTTTATTTTTTTGTTTCTGGGCTGTCACCCTCCATATGAAGTCCGGGGTGGTGGAAAAAGGGCTTCAGCCACCCCTGGAGCAGTCACAGGCAGCCAGTGTTTAACACCTGCCCCATCCTGCCATCTGAAGTGTGCCATGATTGGTGACCTCCGAGAGAGAAGAGAAGGTTCCAGGGAGAGTTCAGAGCCCTTCCAGTGCCTAAAGGGGCTCCAGGAGAGCTGGAGAGGGATGGAGGGACAAGGACCCAGGGAATGGCTTCCCACTGCCAGAAGGCAGGGATAGATGGGATATTGGGAAGGAATTTCTGGCTGTGAGGGTGGTGAGGCCCTGGCACAGAGTGCCCAGAGAAGCTGTGCCATGGAGAGGTTTCTGCTGAGTCACAAGTGTTGCAGCTCGGACCCAACCCTGTCACGTTTTAGGACAGCACAGGATTGTTTTCATGGCAATCTGGGACGTCGGGATATTCGAGGTGCCACCCTCCTTGTGGATGGTTACATCAGCAGAAGGATGCTCCATCCTTGTCTTCTCTAACTGATGTCTACATCTCCCTTTTAATCCCACTGTCGTTTCAGTTTCCCCCCTAATTTCGGCTCTGCCAAGTTTTTCTGCTTCCCTCTGAAGACAGCAGGTCTCAGCCTCCTGTTGCTGTAGTAGCAAACAGCATCTGATTTTTTCCTTCTCGCTTTCAATATTCTGCTTGTTGTCCTGGAAGCATCTTGCTTTGGGATCACCATTCCATTCCCCTGCATAGCCCGCCTGTTCTAGAAGGTAGCATCCCAAAGTGCCGTTTTTCTTTCATCTGAACTGTTCAGATGGTGCCGTGTCAGTAGATCCTTCTCATCTCATACAAGGGGAGATCTTTGAGCCCTCCCTGTAAAAATAGTCTCCATCACCTGCAATAAACCTGGTGCTCAGGGATATTTAGAGATCTGGTCCTTTCAGGGAGGGATTCAATGGGAAAGAGAGCTTTGGAATACCTTAAGCAACAGATTTTGGTGCATTCGTGTATTTTGGTGCAGTTAGCTTTACTTTGTGTCTGCATAAATGATCAACAGTGGGGTCCCAGAGTTTTTATAACACAATTTTAGCTTTACTAAAAATTATTTTGCTCATATCAAACCATCAATAGCAAGGTAAATGTTACCGGTCCGTGCCAGCTGAGAAATGAGAAAAGCTCCTTTAAACTTCCACTGTCAGCTGCCTTTCTCTGCCAGATTCTGAATTGCTCCACCTTCGAACCCTTCTCTGTAATTACTTCCCATGTAAGATTTTTTTCACCTTCCGAGTGAAATTTAAGATAAACTCTCAAACTTTTAATCTTGATTTCTTTCACTGCCTCCCAGCACCAAAGTCCTTTGACACTGGGGGCTCTGTGCTTCAGTTCTTTTGAAAAGGCCTTGCCTCAATAAGATGAATTTGGAGTAGAATGAAAATAGTTCTGTTTGAGGGCTGGCAGCCCAGCATAAAGACATTTCAGATTTTTCCTGATTTTGAAGTGTATATTTCAACCTATTCCTGCTGTCCCTGCAACAGAACCTGGTAGGAGCCACAAAAAAAAAAAAAAACAAACCAAACCCTGCATAGCTTTAGGTTGTGAATATGCAGAAAATGAGTCAATTCCACCAAAATGTCAGCAAACAGCTTCATCGTGACTGTGAACAGTTTTGTCCAGGGCTGAAGTTCTGGCAGTCAGGCTGATCTGCATTGCTGGGGGAGGATTCCTGCTGCTCTCTTGTGATTTCCAAGCGTGATTGGGCTGTGCAGAGGCGCTCCCAGCCCCCACAGTGCCACGTAGGAGCTCCTCCAGCGGTGGGATGGGGACTGGGAAGGGGGAGCCAAACTGGGAGTTGCCGTCTTCCGTCTCCCTTGCTCTTGTAATGAGCGGTTCCAGCTGCCACAGGGACGCATCCAACTCCTCCAGCCCGGCTCCTCCCCTCCAAACCGCACTTGCGCGGGGCAGAACTCGAGTTTCTTTTGTCTGGAGTTATTTCCAGCATGGCTTGGCTTCATGGGGTTAGGGCAGTGCAGGTCCGCTGAGCCTCAAATTAAAAACCACCCCAAGTTTTTGTGACATGGGTGTGACCCTACAGCCCCCAGGACAAAGCCGAGGGAGATTTCCAGGCTGTTGTTGCAGTGCTTGGAATGTTGCGGTGCTGGGATGGAGAGAGTGAAATCCGACTGTACCAGGAGCCCAGTTCTGTGGGAAACAATCTGTGCCCAGCCGTGAAACATCCAGACTGGTGCTGTCCTGGTTGTTTGGCTTCTTGTTTCAAGCAGTGTTACCAATTCACTTGATTATCTATTGAAGGAGTGTTTTATTTCTACGAAAGCAGACACTGTGTGTTCTTTGGACGGGACTTTTTAAATATAAACTCCAGCAGCTTTGCACTTTCACCTTGCAGTGACCCAGGAGATCCATCCTGTTTTCCTGTGCTGCTGTGAGGCAGTGCTGCTGCAGGATTTCTGCTTTCCAGGGTCATGGCTGAGGAGGGCAGGGATGCTTGGAGCCAGCGCTGAAGAGCCTTAAAATCACCCACGGCCATCCCTGCCATGGGCAGGGACACCTTCCACTGTCCCACATTGCTCCAAGCCCTGTCCAGCCTGGCCTTGGGCATTTCCATGGATCCAGGGGCAGCCACAGCTGCTCTGGGCACCCTCAGCTGAGGTGTCACCACTCACACAGAGAGGAATTCCTTCCCAATATCCCGTCTAGCCCTGTCCTGTGGCAGTGGAAAGCTATTCCTCTTTGTCCTGTCACTTTCTGCCCTTACAAAAAATCCTTCTCCCTCTTTTTCACAAGCCCCCTTTAGGGAGTGGAAGGGACTCTGAGCTCTCCCTGGATCCCTCTCCGCTCTAGAGCTAGTCAGGGCCTGCCTGCTCCTCCAGATCCCCACATGCAAAGATTTGAGGGGAATTCTGCTTCTTGGCTGAGCTCAAGGCCAAGTTTGGGATCAGCACTTGAAGTGCCTCCCTGCACAGCCTCCTTTGGCACCGTGAGCTCACCCATGCAGCCCGAGGCATCGCGGAGCCTGGCTTTGCTGGCAGCAGCGCCCTGCACTGCAGTGGGATCCCGGCCCTTTTCCCCCTCTCTCTGGCTCTCAGCCGTGCCCAGCTCTGGCCTGGCTGCAGCTGGGAGGGCCCAGCTTTGTGTGAGCAGACGGCACACAAAGGATGGCAGTGGAGCTGAAAGGCCGCGTCCTGTGGATCTGTGCCCTGGCCTGTCTGGAGTGCAGCAGCGAGAGCCAAACTCCTGTGCCAGCTTGCTGTGCCCAGAGCTGGCCCTGCCAGCTTCTGGCTTTCAGGGAGCTCACTGGGTTTATGTGTCCTAAAGGGGCAAATTCTGTGGATCCTCTGCAATGCACTGATCTCCTTTTGCTTCCTCAGCAGGTGTGGTGAAGGAGGAAAAGGAAAAGGAGAAGACCTGATTGCCGTGGAGCAAATTCCTCGTCAGTGGCTTCATCCAGGTACGTTGTGGTGCACAAACCAGGGAGGACAGGCTACAGAGGCTGCAGCAGCAGCTTTCCCACAGGGCACAGCAGAGAGAGATTCCCTTGCTCCCAGTTTGTAATCCCTGTTTAATACTCCCAGAGAAAAGTTCAAAATCCACAGGGTTTCCTGCCAATACAGCGAGGCAGGGGGGCAGAATTCCTCTGGTGCTTTTGGGTGGAAAGAATGACATCTGCGTGGCCTCAGCAGAGGGTGATGGCAGGTTGGATTGCAAGCCCCTGCATCCCACACTTTCCTGGGAGCTGGGCTGTGGCAGGAGGAGGTGGAATCCTTGTGCACGTGGCAGGAGGGATTTGCAATCCCTTGGTGTTGGGGAAGATGAAATAGGAAAGCCCTATAAATGTGATTCCTTAGTGAAAGATTTTGAAAATACAAAACCTGTAAGTGAAGTTGAAAACGAAGGCGCACCTCTTGTTAAAAGCTGAGTTCCCTCTGCTCTAATGGGCAGCTCTTCCTGGCATTTTCCAGGAGCATATGGGAATGTGAAAGGTCTGAGCTCTGCCTGCCCTTCCCCTTTGGTGGAAGCTGAGAGGAGGCTCAGACCCCTCAGCCCCACGAGCTCCCCCCTCAGCGTTTCAGCCTCTGCCGAGGAAACCGGGATGTAAAAGGAAACCGTTTATTCTGGAGCCAGCTGAGGGAACAGAAACGCCCCTAAACCCGAGCCTGGCTGGGAGAGGGATCTTCAGGCAGCCAATCTTCTCCTTCCAGCACAGCACTGCTCAGGCTGGGAGGTGGGGTGGGCTCAGCCTGTGCTGTGTGTGCAAGCGTGTCGCACAACTGCCTGTCTCCCCAGTCCTACCGCTGGCCCTAAAAGTCTTCTCCTTGTTGGGAATCGGGTTCCCAACAAGCCAAGCCCTAAAACTGTCCCTGTGGATGCCACGGGAAGGAGGAGGCTGAGGGCAGGACAGGGCTGGGGGTTTTGCTGCCTTGGGGACTTTGGTTTGGGGGGTTGGTGCAGCACAGTGAAGGCAGGGAAGGAGGAGGGGAGGGATGAATCCCAGGAAGGACACGCGGGGCTCAGCACTGGGCAGTGACCCAGCAGGAACAAACAGAAAGTGCAGTCCTCCTCAGCCGAGTGCTGAGGATGTGTAAGCAAAGAGATGCTTGGCAGCCCCTTTGTCTATTCTGCTCTCGCAGAGGCAGCGGAAAAGCTGCCCAGAGAGATACAGCAGGAATCACAGGATCTCAGACTGGTTTGGGGTGGAAGTAATACTAAAGCCCATCCAGTGCCATGGGCAGGGACACCTCCCGCTATCCCAGGCTGCTCCAAGCCCCATCCAGCCTGGCCTTGGGCACTGCCAGGGATCCAGGGGCAGCCACAGCTGCTCTGGGCACCCTGTGCCAGGGCCTGCCCACTCTCCCAGCCAAGAATTCCTTCCCAAATCTACTCTAAAATCTCTCATTTTGTGTAAAAGCAAACAGGAAAAAGGGGTTTCATCCGTCCCTAATTTCCAAGGACGATAGTTGCCCCAACCCTGGGGATGTTATGCTGATCTGGTGGGACCAAACCAGTTTGTACCCAGAGCTGAGCTTGGGATGACAAAATGCCCCCACCTGGGAGGAAAAGGTCGCTTGCCATAGGTCCAGATTGGGTCGGGGGCTTAACTCATAACGTGGCAGTTTAGGATGTGTCTGCAAGAGGCCAGGATGCATTCCAGGATGTACCTGCAAGGCTAGAAACCCTTAGGAAAAAAGTGACACCTTCCCTGTGTCCCCACATGAAAACTCACTTAGCCTGAATACTCCTGCCTGCTTCAAATATGCCAGCAGAAGACTGCAGTGTGTTTTTCCCTGCTGCTGTATAGATTCCCCATTAAAATCTGGCAGGGAAGAAGTGGCAGGTTTCTGGAATATTCAGGGAGCCCACATGATGCAACCCTGCTGCATTCTTACAGAGCAACGCCTGCTCCTGGGAGCTCCAGAAGGAGCCGCTCACATTTTATTCCAGCTGCCAGTGGGCTGCATCCACACATGAAAGACTTTTCCAGGGTCACATCCCTGTCCTGCCACAGCTCCTGGTATTGCAGAGCCACATTCCCACGTCAGGGAGAGTTATGTTAATTTTAGAAGCAAAACCCGCTCTCTGTTTCCCGTTTTCCGTCCTTTGTGACTTGCAGGGAGGGAAGCTGTGGATCGTCCACTGGTCTTTTCTCTGTTTCCCATTTCAGACTGAAGCTAGAAAGGCTTTTTCCTGGTCTTCCCAAATGCCTTTAGGCATGTTTAGTGTTGGGAATAGTCAGGCACTTGGCAGTAAGAACAGCAAATACGGATCCTGGAGCAAGGGAAGCTCCGTGGCTGTTGGATGGGATCTGCCAGCTGAGTCACACCAGGCAGATCTGACTCACCACATCAGATCTGCATCTGCAGATGTCCCAGGCTTTTATCAACTTGGGCAAGGCTGATTATCCTCTGTAAAAGATGGGAAGACTGAGGCATGGAAGGTGAGTTTGAGGCAGAATCAGAGCCAGGCTGGTTTGTGCTGCCTTCCTGTTCCATAAGGATGCTGAGGACTTGATAGGGAGTCCCCGAGGCATCTTCTCCCTCTCTGCACAGGCAAATGAGGGCTGGGGCCCCAGGACGTGGAGCTGCTCCGTGTGGGATTATCCCAGCTCCAGGCTCATCCAGCAGAGATGGATCTCATGGCCAAGGGGTCCTCTGGATTCACAGAGCAGCCTCTGTATCCTTGTCTTCCCCCCCTGCTCCAGGTTACTCTGCTGTAAACCCCAGGCAGGAACAGGCTCTGCTTTGTGGTTTTGTAGCCTGTGGGACCATGATTGATGCCTTTCTCCAACGTGGGAGCCCAAACTGTGCTTCCCAGAGTGGGAAGAGATGCAGGAGCTGCCTCTCTCTGCACCTCCAGGCAGCACACTCCAAGCTCCTGGCCCAGCACGCAGCAGGTTGAACATCTCCTGCATGTCCCTGGATCTGACAGGCTGTTCCCAGCCCTGGAGGAGGCATCGGAGCTGCTGAGTTTGGCTTTGTACAGAAGGTCTCTTGTTCAGCCTGGGCCAGAGGTGCTTGGGAGAGGTGGGGTGGGAGGTTTGGATGAATGAGGATCGTTGTTTCACTCCTGATTCCCTTCAGGAGGGATGCTGGAGGCTTCCCAGCCGTGCACAAACAGCTTGGATTCAGTTTTTGAAATCGTTTGCACTTCTGGACTCTGTTGGCTTTGACGTCAAGACCTGAATCCCCCTGGGATCACTCCTGGTTTGGGACCCCGGGGATGCTGTGGTTACAAAGACACGTGTGAATCAAAGCCTCTTACAGCTGCCCTCCTCCTCTCCTGCATGGACCTGGCTTAGCCCCGTCCCAGTTGGGAATTATTTCAAGCTCCTTTGCTGCCTGAACACAGAGAAGCAGCAGCAGAGAACTTAAGGCAGCTCCTGAGTTTTGAACAGTTCAGGATGCAAGTCATGGCTGCAGTTTAGTGGGAGGGAAACACTCAAATCCTGAACTTCCAAGGGTTTCTGTTGGATATGGAATACCCAGTTCCGGTTACAGTAGTTTCTAATGACAAAGCTGTGTGCTAGACACACAAAATAATGGAGAAACTGCAATTTGTGCATTACGGGATTGTCTTCATTTTCCAAAGATCACCCAAATCCAGAAATATCTTCAGTGACTGTGGATGAATTAACAATTTAACTATGATTTTCTCCCTAATTCCAGTTAATAGAGTAATTGGATCTGCTGGAGGCAAGTTCATCAACTGTGGGATGCACAATGAATCCACTCTGGGCTCTGTCTCTGATTCACCACATGCCGTGAATCCAGCAATTCTCCACTGCCTGAAGCTTTCCTGACTTCCCTGGCATTTGCAGGAAGGTCCATGGTCACCCTGTGGAAGCAGGTATGAAGTGGAAGGTGGGGCAGGATGGGGGGACACCCAAAAAGCCCTGCAGGAATCTTGGGCACCACAGGGCTGATGCAGAGTCAGTGCAAACAAATCCTTAGGGGCGTGAGAAGCACTGGGCTCATGGGACCGTGCATTCCAGAGGTCCTTTAGGGGCCTCATCACCTGTGTTGTCCCATTAGCTGGAAAATCCCAGTGCTCTGGCTTCGGCTAAACAGATGATTGTGTGCCTTGGAGCCAGCCCTGCATCCCTGCAGGGGCAGCAGGACCACTGTCCTTGAGGGTGGGATCAGGGGGAAAATCCTCCTCCAGCCTCGACTGCCACCAGGGTTTGTGTCTCTGGTCCCAGCTCCAGTCCCACGCCCCGAGTCCTGCGCTGGGAATTCACTTCTGGCTCTGTGGGGCTATGGCCAAGAGTTTCCCATGCTTCAGAAAGTGCCAGAAACCCGCAACAAACAGCACAGCCCCTGCACTGCTGTCCCTGAGCTCCCCCGGTCCCCCGTGCAGCTGGTGCTTAAACACTTGGGAGAGGGAGAATATTTAGGATATCTGGGCTGCAGAAGTGTCGGTGTGGAAAAGGCTGCAGCAAAGCAGAGAGAGCAGCGGAAATAGATGGATTTAAAAATAGTGGAGAACAGAGAGGGGCTGCCTGGGATTCGGGAGCTGCAGAGAGCACACAGATCCAATTAGGGCACTGCAGGGCACTGCTCCCATCCCTGGGCACAGCTTCCCCTGCAGGGACTCCCCTGGCTCTGCTCCCCTTTCCCGGGGTTGCCCAGGGAGCAGATCCCACCCAGCTCCACGACATCCCCTCCGTGCATCCCTGAGCCCCTCTGCAGGGCTGGGCGCTGGCAGAGCCCTGGCTCTTGTCCCCCAGGGAATGTCTCCCGAGCAGGGACATTCCATCCTTCCCTCCGTGTCCCGGGCTCGCTGCTCCCCCCGCTGCCCGCCTCCGGCACCATCCCGGGCTTGGCTCCAGCCTTCCCCAGCCACCAATCCCCGCGGGAGGAGCAGGGAAGGCTCGCTCTGCGCCGCCCAGCCCCGGGATGTGCCCCAGCACATCCTGGGAGCTCCCCCTCTGCCCGGGAGAGGGGTCTCCCCTTCCGCTTGCCCTGGGAATGATGCTCTTCCAGGCCACCCCTCCCTGCTGGAAGGAGAAAAGCAGAGCCAAAAGGAGTAACAAGGCCAGCAGGGGCCAGGAGGAAAAAAGGGAAGATGGATGTAGAAACCCTTGGCATTTTTGCTTGTTTGTTGCTTTTCCTTGTTTTGGGTTGGAAAGGACCTTAAAGATCAGCCAGTCCCACCTCCTGCCATGGGCAGGGACACCTTCCACTATCCCAGGTTGCTCCAAGCCCTGTTCAACCTGGCCTGGAAAGGGAACTGAACTTCTTTCAGACTCTGCCAAATACAATTTCAACTGTGATTTATTAGATTTATCACTAGAAATAAGATGATGACAGCGTAGATAGCCCCAAACTGTGGGAGCATGGCATGGGTGCCCGAGCATGACAGGAGATTCCTTCTGTCTTCCCAGGTTTCAGTTTCAAAGATGCTATTCTGCCTGGGAGCAGAGAGAGGGAGTCCTTCTCCTTCTCTTCGAGAGACCTGCAGGATCCTCTTCTCCTGAAGAGGGTTCCCCAGGCTGCCCAAATCCCTCCCAGGCTGGGCTGGGGATGCAGTGTGACTACAGGGGAGAGGCAAGGAACAAAAGGGATCTGCAGGAGAATCTTGGCAGGAAGTCTGTAGGGATGGGAATGACTTAGAGCAGCTCTCCTATAAAATCATACTATCGTAATGGCACAGAAAGGTTTGGGTCAGAAGGGGTCTTAAAGCTCATCCAGTTCCACCCCCTGCCATGGGCAAGACACCTTCCTGGCTGCTCCAAGCCCTGTCCAGCCTGGCTGTGGACACTTCCAGGGATCCAGGGGCAGCCAGAGCTTCTCTGTTTCTGTGACCTGTCCATGTGTCCTGGAGGGATGTGCCAGGATGCACAAGCAGCAGGCAATCCCTTTAGCGGGGAATGGGAAGGGCTGGCTTCCTACAAGACACGAGGGATTTGCAGTGATACTCTCCAGGTCTCCCACTCAGCTCTGGGCCAGAACTGCAGCCTCCCAGTGAACAACACCCAGAAAAGGGGGTTTGGCTTGTAGGGAAGCCTTTTATTTCCTTTAATTAAATGGATCTGAACTGGATGGAGCCCAAGCCTGTTCTCGCTCACTGGTGAGCCCTGAGCTGTGCATGATCAGAGCTGACAGCCCCAGTGGTGCTGGTGCCAATGCCAGCAAACCCCACTGATGGACCTGAAAAACCCCTACAGGTCTGACACGAAGCATTTATGTTCAGGGGATGGATATTGGCAATGAAACCTCAGCAGCAGTTCCTGCTCAGATCCCCTCCTCTCCTGACTTTGCAATTGCCAGCAGTGAGGAAAATCCCTGCAGGGATTGCTTACAGCCCCTTGCATTGGGCTAGCCAAGTGAAGCAGCATGTTTTACCCTTGTATCTGTCCAGGAGAGAGAAATTAGAGCCTGTCAGGGTTCTTAGAGCCTGGCGGGGGTGATTCACCAGGCATCTGAGAGCCTGTGCACACAGCTCCAGGTGCCTCCCGCCCGCCTTCCTTCAGGACACGCTGCCAGGCAGGGAGGGGGAATTCAAGGCGTTTGTTATTCCCTGACACAGTCCGTCAGCAGGCTGCCTTCCCAAGGAGCTGCAGCTCAGGGGCTTGCCTTGGAGGGAGGAGCTGCTTTTTCATGGCATGGCAGGGAAGAGCTGGGAGACAGCTGGGATTTATTCCGGAGCCGGAGTTCTGCTCCTGTGGGGAGGCCAGGGGTCAGAGGGATGAGGCAGGCTGCAGGAGGGAGGCAGGGACGGGGGTTTCACCCTCCTGTGGGCACTCCCACACTGCATCCCCAGCCCAGCCTGGCAGGCAGGTCCCAGCCCCAGAGCTCGGTGCCTTTCCCTGGCCTCGGCTCAGCAGAAGCACGGAGTTGGTGATGCTCCATCAGCACCGTCTCAAGCCTGATCTGTGCCTGCTGCCCACCCTCTCTGCACCCCCATGTGTTTCCCTTGGGAAGTCCCGTTCTCTCTCCAAACCCTTTCTGCTTCCAAAGGATTTATTTCTGCACTCCGGGCTCCCCTCTCCGTCCTACGAACGGAAAGCCTTAGGCAGACGCTGCTGCACATTTAGAGCTGTGTGACCACGAGATTTGCTGCAGCCAGCCCCGTCAGCTGATCCAGCCACACTCATGCAAGGAATCATTTTCCACTGACGTCCAAGCTGTGGCTGCCCGGAGTGGGGGGCAAAAAAGGGAGACTTGGTGTGTTTGGGATAACTGGTGAAGGAAAAGCACACCTGGAGAGCGGGCACATCCCTGCCCTTCCTGTATCCCGAGCTGCTGCATCTGTCAGGGTAAGCAGTTGTAGGATGAGGTTATGAACCAAAAGAGGGTGTATTTAGATGGGATATTGGGAAGGAATTCTTGGCTGTGAAGGTAGTGAGGCCATGACAGAGTGCTCAGAGAAGTTGTGGCTGCCCCTGGATCCCTGGAAGTGCCCAAGGCCAGGCTGGATGGGGTTTGGAGCACCCTGGGATAGTGGAAGGTGTCCCTGCCCATGGCAGGGAGTGAAACTGGGCGAGCTTTAAGGTCCCTTTGACCCAAACCAGTCTGTGATTCCATGATTCTCTGTTTTTTTCCTGAAAATCAGGTCCTGCTCCGGACTCTTTCCCTCCACCTCCGGCTTTCCAAGATCTCATTCCAGTTCTGTGCCTTGAGAAATTGAGGTGTGCCCCCAAGGCCACCCCGGACCTACTGAATCCCGCAGGGCTGGAACCCTTGCTGTTGCGTGAGTCCCTCAGGGTTGGATCCCTTGCTGTGGTGGGGGGCTGAGTTAAGGGCTCATGTCACAGCAGCAGCTGCTGCAGCACCAGCCCTGGCAGCTCCTGCTGCTGTGGGACCCGGCTGTGTCTGGTGGCCGTGGCAAGAGGCACCTTCTGCCCCTGTGGCTTTGCCACTTGGCCTGGGGGAGAAGTGGAGGTGGAAAGTGCAGCTTTGCTGTGACTGCAGCTTCAGCAGATGGTTATCCCACACATCATGGCCTACCTGCCTGTGTGGTCATCCCTGTACAGCTCCTGCTGGACCTGTTTGTGCACAGGCAGCTGAGCTGAGGTTTCCCGGGAGGGCTGGGCTCCCTCACGTGCCCTGCCCAGCCCTGCTTGCACCTCGAGGCCACCACAGGGACAGTTGGCACATGAGATGGCTCTCTTTTGATGCCCAGTCTCCCCACCCTCGTAATGGGGCAGCTCTGCCCAGTATTGCAGAATTCCCCTCCTTCCCAAAACACACAGCTGGGCTCCTGGACGCGTCCCTGCACAGCTGCTGCCAGCTGAAATGTCGGGGATTCAGGGGAGGTCTCTGCTTCCTGCCTGATCTCAAGCTGCCCTCACCCTTCGCTGCTGTTGGGGGAAAATCTCCAGGCAGAGAGAGGGCCAGGAGGGGATGGGTGAGAGGGAAATTCCTGCCAGGAATGAGTCAGCCCCGCATGCTACGCCTGGTAAAAGCAACTGCTCCCACCCTGCTGCACTGCTGGAGCAAAGGGGATCCCTCATTCCTCTGGGAAGCCTTTAGGGGTTTGTATTTTCCAGCTTTAAGGTAAATTAGGCTGGAGTTTCACCCAGCTTGGGGAGAAGCAGCAGAGCCAGGTATCAGATCCCAGATGACTTCCCAGTTCCTGGCTGGTGAGGCACAAAGCAGAGGGTGACTTTGTCTGGTTTGCCCACATCCTTTGTGTCATGTTAAACTGAGGGGAGAGATTTTAGATTAGATATTGGCAAGAACTTCCTGCCTTTGAGGGAGGTGAGGCCCTGGCACAGGGTGCCCAGAGCAGCTGTGGCTGCCCCTGGATCCCTGGCAGTGCCCAAGGCGAGGCTGGACAGGGCTTGGAGCAGCCTGGGACAGTGGAAGGTGTCCCTGCCCATAGCAGGGGGTGGAACTGGGTGGTCTTTGAGTTCTTTTCCTACCCAAAACAAGAAAAAGGAAAAACAATTATTTCTGCTTCCGTTTCTGCTTAGCATTAATTTTTCTGAAAGCTTCTCCTGCACAGGAGCATCCCTCGGAACAATATGGAATTTGCAGGAAACATCCCCTGCTTGTGCAAAAAGCCAAAACTCTCCTGCCTAAAAAACTCTTTGAAATCAAGGAGTACTGTAGATGGTTTAGGCAGAGAGGGAGCAGCACTAAAGCAGCTTTGAGCGTGGCTTTTGGGCCTGTGATGGAGCTGCACAGCATAATCCAAATTCAGCGTTGCTGGGGTGCAGGATTCATGCTCTGGGAGAATAACAAACCACCCCCTCGGGCTGAATCTGGGGCTGATGGCTGGAATTTGAGGAAATCCTGTGAGTTTCTAATCTTAGGCTGCTTTTTCCCTAGGTAGTTCATTCCTTTAAATAGAAAGGCTTAAATGGGATTGAATCCTCCAATCCTTCTGGCCTGGCTGGGCTGTAATCTTTAATGGCCAGGGACGTCACATCTCACATCCCTCCTGCCTCTGCTGTGAAGGGAGAACGCTCAGGAGCCCTCATTTTCTCAGGTGTCACCTGGAGATCTGTCCCAGCTCCATCCTGCTCCCTTGGAACGGCAGGGAAAGGACCCTGGTGTCTGCCAGGACCCCAGGAAAAGGCTGGAGCTGTGTCAGGAGAGGTTTAGGTTGGATTTAGGAAAAGGTTCTTCCCCCAGAGGGTGCTGGCACTGCCCAGGCTCCCCAGGGAATGGTCACAGCCCCGAGGCTGCCAGAGGTCCAGGAGCCTTTGGACAATGCTCCCAGGGGTGCCCAGGGTGGGATTTTGGGGTGTCTGTGCAGGGCCAGGGGTTGGACTCGACTATTTCCCAGGACTGAGGGAGGAGAAATGGCAAATGTGGTGCTCGGACTCACATACAAAACAGGTCAGGGAGCTTTGGCCCCCACAGTGTGCAATGGCATGAGGAAAGAGCTTTTTTAGGATGACCAATTATGGATCTGAATGTCCGTTTAAATTTCAGATCTCCGGGAGAACCATCCACCTCATCCCTGGCAGGCAGATCCAGGTTCCTGCACAGTTTTCCAGCAGGATTTGCAGTGGGTGGTCACAGACCCGAGAGCTTGGCAGCTTTTTCAGTGGTGCTGTTTGCTGCAGAAGCCACATCTTTTTATCCTTGCGTGGAATAATCACGTGCTGATGAAAACCAGGATTTGTGCAGCCAAGCTGATTTTGCAAGTGCCACCACCCTCTGCAGCTGCCAGGACACCAGCCCTGGATTTCCCAATCCTCTTCCTCACCTCTTCAAATCCTTCCTAAACCAATTCAGAGCCAGAACAGCACGTACTGGAGGACAGCTCCCAATCCATTTTCCCCATACTGGGCAGCAGCTCCCACACCAGCATCCCCTTCTCTCTGTACATCCCTGTCCAGAGGGTCCTTGGCTGCCCCAGCCTGCCCCGAGTGCCCCAGCGTGCTGATGCAGCCGCAGTCCTCCCTCAGGGCTCAGGGGAGGCCCAGTGGAGCCTTTCCCTTCTCCCACCACCCTGCCTTGGAGCGTGTGGGAAGTTCAGTGCTCCTGGGAGCTTGGGGTGAGTCAGTGTTTGCACGTCCTGATGTCCTGAGTCACTCCAGGGAGTTGCCTGAGAGGACGGGGGAGATGCCCAGTGTTAGCTGCGGGTGTAAATACCCCAGGAAGTTCATTCTGAAAGAAAATCCCCATTGAGAGGTCACCATCTTGTAGGGTTGCTTCCAGCAGGGCCACCACCATGGGCCAGAAGTGTCACTCCAAGAGAAAAAAGTTATTTCTTGGCCCTGCTTCCATGTGAATCCTTTCAGATGGCCCACAGCTGATTTTTTGGGAGGGGTGCCACATCCCCAAGCCGTGACTCTCCTTGGGAACTTCCTGGGATATGCCAAGGGGTTCCTCTTGGCAGCTCCCTCAGAGCGAGTTTGTGGAAGCGTGGCATCCAACATGCCAGGGAGCCCATGCAGGAATGCCAGGCAAGTCCTCAGAGCAGGGCTTTTGGGATGTCTTTTGAGTAGAATAAATTCCCAGTTCTCCCACTGATTGCAGTTTTTATCACTGTTTTGGGGTTTTTTTTGAGCTAGAGATGCTCCTGAGCTCATGTGATGGCTTTGTGAGTGGATTGGCTCAGGAGTCCATCCGTGGTGTTCAAAGCAGGTTTAAAATTTAAAGGTGAGAGTGGACACCCTTGCTGACACCCCCACAGACACCTGGATGTCCTCTGTGCAGAGGACAGCACAGGATAGTTCAAACACACACCCAGGCTTTAGATTTTTACCTCCATTTCCAGCTCGAGTGGAATAAATTCCCAGGTTAAGAAGAGCTGGAAGAACCACCCCAGGATTTTTTGTTCTCAGAGTCCCTGCCTTTAACATGAGCTAAATTTTCTGTGCTTGCTCACAGCCGAGGCCGAGCAGGGAGGGAGGCCAGAAAAACGGGGGGTCATGTCAGACTTCCTTTTTTTCTCCTCTTAACACTGAAGTAAAAATACATCCCAAGCTTGTTTTGGGATTAACAAGAAAAAAATTTCTCTTGATGGGAACCATCTGTGGCCGGGGAGATGCCAGCTGCTCTCTGCTTCCCACCCTCACACAGCCACCGTCATTCGGGGTGTGTTCCTCTCCCAAATATTATTCCTCTCGTCCCTGTGCTGGTGGGAGGAATCCCAACTATTTAAGGAGGCTTTTTCTCCCAGCAGGTCAAAGCAGCAGCGGCTCGTGACGCCTATGGAGGATAATATTTGCTCTCCTCATTACAGCCCCGGTGCCCAGCACAGCTTGCTGGTGGCTGCCGGGCTCGGAGGGTAAACACTGCGAGCGGCTTGGCTGGGACCTGTGCGCCCCGGCCGTCACCTCGGGGTCAAGGCAAACATCTCCAGGCCTCTCCTGCCTGTCCCACGATCCAGGAGGGGAAATCTGCCCCGAGGAGTGGAGATTCCCTGCCCCTGCCTCTGCTGTGCAGCTGGAAATGAGGGGGTCCCTGCCGGTCCCTTCACGGTGTCGAAGAGCGAGGTGATTTCTGGGGTGGGCCTTGACCCCAGCTGAGGTTTTGGTGTGGGAAATGCAACTTCTGGGCTGGGTTGTCAGCAGGAGGGTGGAGGGGTGCATTTGCAGCATGATCAGAAACTCCCGAGAGATTTGGAGCAGAGAGAAGCCTTCTCAAGGCCAGGAAGAGGAGAGGAAGCTCAAGGTGAAGCCAGCAGAATCCAGGGCAGGTCTGGCGCCGGGAGGAAAGGCTGGAAGTGTTTCTCTGCTCTCTGCATGCGGCTGAGGAGGCTGCCTGGCTGAAATGTCTCCTCCTGGGATCAGCTCCTGGCAGGTTGAGCAGGAAGCCGGGAGCAAGACGGGCCCAGCAGGTTTGTGGGCTGTGACGCCGCCTGGATGGCAGCACACCCCTGGCCTGGGATCCACGAGCTGAACTGAAATGGGCCCAAAGGAACATTTGGGGGCTTTCCCAAACCTGGTTGGATGAAGGGTTTTTGTGTGGGCCTTGACTGTTGTTGTAGGACACTTGACATCTTCAGAGCGATCCCGGCCTGGCTTGGGAGGCGGTTTGGATTCACTGGGAGAAGGGAGGGCAGGACATTTAGGCCTTGCTTACCCTGCCCTCCTGCTTGTGCCTCAATGTGGGGAGCCCCCAGTTCCTGTTCTCTCCCAGGACTGAGTTAACCCTCTCCTCTCCTCCAGGGAGCCCAGCGTGAGCTGGTTGGACTGAAGGATGCTGCTCCCTCCTTACCCCTGGGGCTGGCACTAAGCATCACAGTGGCACTGGTGGATTTTGTACTCCAGCAGGTGAAGGCAACGTGCTTTCCATCTTTGAGGCTGGAAAAATCCCTCCCCCAGACACGGGCTTGGCCCTGCAGCTGGGGGTGCAGCCCACGCTCCCAGCCCAGGAATGTGGGATGTTCTGGTGCTGCTTTGCCCAGCCCTGCTCTGACCACAGCCTGGGAACTGAATACTCCTGGCTGCTCTCAGAATATTCCATGAATCTGTGAATCCATGGCCGTTGTAAGGTGCACACCAAAGGCCGGTGTTGTGCAAGGAGGACTCATCTTTCCAAGATCTTTTCACAAATCCCTCCTGGGCCAAATGTGCCCCAAAATGCCACCCTGGCTTTAACAGAGAAAGCACAGTTACTGATGCTTGGGAAGCTGAATGCAGGTGCTGTGCTTCACTCATCAAAAAGCAATTTACAGATTAAATTTGTAGAATTTATATCAACTGCTGGAACAGCATCTCCTAGAACAAGATTACATTGTAACAGGAATCAAAAATCGCAGTTGTTTTATTTGAAATAGGGGGAATTGGATTCACATAACATTTTTAAGACGGTGAGGTTTTGAACTCTGGGCGTTTAATTTCAGCAGTGTTTGTGCACACACGCTCCATCCCAGGCAGGCTGAGCTGAGGCTGGGATGGGTTTTTCATCCCCTGTGATGGGGTCAAACCCCACATCTCCATCTGAGAAAACTCTGGGATGGAGAGGATCAGAAAACTGATTTCTCCCTGGCCTGGCTGAATAACAGGGGCTTTGTTCAGGGATCCAGGTGAGGGGTTTTATTTCACTACCTGCAAGGGAGCTATGAGAAGAATGCAGCAGGTTCCTCCCGGCCTGGAGAAATGCAGAGATATCTCCAAAGGTGTTTAATATTAAACTGGAGCAGGGCACATCCCTGAAGGGTTTGATTGTGAGCCTATCTGTGTTTGTATCCAGACACCTCCTGCAAATCCATAACGTGGCCAGAGCTGGAGCAGGTGAAAGTCCTCCTGGAGGGAGCCGGATCGACGAGGGGTTTGTCAACAAAGATCATCCCGTGCTGGCACCAGGAATGTGATCCACGAGCCCAGACCTTCCTGAGCAGGCACAGAACAAAGGCCTCAGCCAGAAGGCTCTGATTAATGGGTTGGTGAGGAGAAGAGGGCTGGGTGGGCAGGGAGCAGAGGGAACAAAGCAGCTCTGTGTGCACGGGGCAGCCAGCGAGCGGCTCCTGGGAGGACGCTGCGATTTGCTTTCCAGGGTGGATGTGGTGGGAGCCCCTCCAGCAAAACCCACTGGGATTTTGGTGCAAGCGAGGTTTGGCCTTCACACTCACCCTCTCTGACTCTTCTGGTCAGATGTTTGGCTTCACACTCGCCCTCTCTGACTCTTCTGGTCAGATGTTATCAAAAGCACTTTTTGATAAAGCTCCTTCTCACAGGGCAGGGAAGTCTTGCACCACAGAATGGCAAAATATATTTCCTTCCTTGTTGTTTCAGCTGCGTTTGTTTATTAAGCGGACTGCACTAGAAAATGCTGTCAAACAAAGTTCAGGTTAAAACCAGTTAGTTCAGAGATGGCTTTATTTACATGTCCTGAAGTTCTCCCAATATATCTGGAATCACGGAATCACTAAGGCTGGAAAAGACCTCCAAGATCATCACACTTAACCTTTGACCAAATCTCACCATGCCCCTAAACCATATTGTGAAGTGCCACATCAACATAATTTTTACACTATGTTTTGTTTTGTTTTGTTTTGTTTTCCCACTGGAGACTTGTGTTTATCCTAAGCTGGATACTGAGAGCTGGAGCTGGAGGTTCTGGATGGTTTCATTCCTTCCAATTGGGCATTAACTCTGTGAAAAAAAAAAGTCTTGCCACCAGCTCAGCTGGGGGACCTTTTGTGGCAGGGACTGTCCTTGCCAGGACTCTGGATGGACTGAGCAGATCCATGGTTCTCCACCCCTTTGAAGGGCTGTGGGGCCAGTGCAGGAATATTTTCCCAAGACAATGGTACAAGGCAACATCCTTTAGGGCTTCAGAGGGACAGGAGGGCACAGGGTGCTCTTCATCCTGAGAAACGTCCATGGGCACAGACATTCCTCACCTTGCCAGTGGGTCACCATCACCGCAGAAACTGCTCCTGGCTCCTCCAGATGTTCTCGATTTTATATTTATTGTATTCATTTCACATTTATTTACCTGTTATTTTTATGACTGAGCCATCCCTGTTTCCTCCCGCACACTGCAAGACTTCAGTGCAATCATCAGGGGATGCTGAGGGTGACAGGGACCTGATTTACCTGCTCCAGTAATCCCTGCCAGTGGCTTCCCTCCTGTCGATGTACATCCCTCTTATCCCCTGGAAGGGGTTGCTGGTTAACTCCCCCAGAGCAGGCAAACACAGCCATTGTGCAAACAGTGTTTCCTGACTTGGTGGACAAAAGATATCTTCATTTCCAGTTGCTGGGTAACATCAAATATTCCCATTTTCACCCTCAATGATCTTTTCAGGTCTCACCAGTTCACCATGGCTTCTGCTGCAGGGATGGAGACTTTGCAAGGGCTTGATGGGGCAGCTTGCGGAGGCAAAAATGGAAAGAGAGCTTGAAATGCAGAGGATGTAACAGGGAAATGGCCCTGCAAGCCCTCCCTGTAAATGCTGTTATGGTAAAATAATTATGCCTGAGGGGACGCTTACAATCAACACCCTCCTTGCGCTTACTGGAGGCACAAAGGCCTCGGAGAAAGAGGTAGGAAAAGGGACCTTAATGAAAATATTCGCCGCACAAACACAGGAAAGCGCCGAGCTCCCTCCTGCTTGCCCTGCGTTCCCTGAGAGCTGGGGAGGGCAGAACAATGGTGTGTCCCTCTGCACGCTTCCTTCCCCTGCCCGGGCTGCTCGGATGCTCCGCGCTGGGATTTGCTTCGCCGAGCTCCTCTGCACGGGCAGAGCCACGGACAGGGCTCCACTGCTGCCAGACACCCCCGCTTACACCCAGCCTCGCCTGCTTCATCCTTTATCTCCTCTCTGCAGAACGGAGATGCTGGAATCTCTCAGCGTCTCCCATCCTGATGTGGCCCCACTGCGCTGGCAGCTGAGCAGGGGTTCCCTGCTCTGCCCCAAAAAGCTGCTGCGCTGTCACCTGTCTTGCTTTGCCGCTGAGGGCAGCAGCAAATGCAGAAAAGGGAACGTCCAGCATGCTCTGACATCTCTGAGAAAGCTCCAGGGAGCGCTCAGAGCCCTTCTAGGGCCTCTCCAGGAGAGCTGGAGAGGGATTTGGGACAAGGGGTGGAGGGACAGGACACGGGGAATGGCTTCCCACTGCCAGAGGGCAGGATTAGATGGGATATTGGGCAGGAATTGTTCCCTGGGAGGGTGGGCAGGCCCTGGCACAGGGTGCCCAGAGCAACTGTGGCTGCCCCTGGATCCCTGGCAGTGCCCAAGGCCGTGTCTGGGTCATCCAGACTGCTCAGGAAAGTTTCTCCAGCAACGACTTGCACTCTGTGAGCCTGGGAGGAGGAAAAAGGGCTTCTTTTTTTTTTTTTCTGCCTACAGAGGCGTTGGAGCAGCACTTTTTCTTGGGGGAGGCTGGTGCTGAGTTTAAGGATTAATCAGCCCATTCCTCCTGATCCCACTCTTGTAGAAACTGCATTATCTCCCCCCATCCATCCCAGCCAAAGACCAGAGCAGTGGCTCCTCTGAGACTTTGCCTTGATGCCCTTCAGAGCTGCCAGCCTCGTATTTCCCTGCCAGGAAACAAAAACGTCCCTTCTGGAGGAATTTTCTTTTCCATAAGCGCGTAACAAAACACTTTCAGGATGTGGCGTGAAATCCCCAAACTCAGCCCTGGTTTAGGGCCGAGCCAGGTCCTAAAGGAGCAGCTTAAAAGGGGAATCACACACAGGGAGTGGCACCGGGGTCCAGAGGGTTTTCAGGAGGGCTTTTAGAGCTGCATCCTTGGGAAGTGAAGCTGGCTGGAAATGCGAGGAATGAGCACAGCAGAAACCCCTCCCATGCCAAAGGGAGATACTTAAAGTAGCTTTGAGCATTGGAGGCTCTCAGCACGGGACAAGGAGCTTATAAATCTGAAACCAATCTTCCCTGTCCGTAATTGCATCTGTTTTCCTAGAGGCTGCATGGAAATCCATGGTAGATTTCCTTCAGTGACTTTTCTTTGACATTGCACGGCCCTTAGCAGTCGAAGTGCTGCTTTCATGGGGCTAAGACGGTCCTTGTGCTCATCTTTGCAGTCCTCGCAGCTGCTTTTAGCGGCTGGAGAACAAATCCTTCCCCAGCCCTGCATCCTGGCAGGATCCTGTGTCGGATTCAACCGGCCAAGTCACGGAAATATTCTGAAAATGTGCGAACTCTGTCTTTTCAGAGGCATTTTCCTCAGCAAATGGATGCTGTGAAGTACTGACTGGCTGGTGCTGGGAGCATCTGCAGGATTTCTGGAACCTCACGAGTTTGAAGAGTATTTATTTCCTCTTGGTGCCAGAATAAAGTATTTTTCCCTTGATCTTACGAAAGGCTGGACTCTTTCTGCTGAAGTTAAAAGGCAATCCTTAGGCACAAGACCAAGGATGTTTAAAGTTTGGCAAAGGTGCCAGACTTTGCTGTGTGCCTTGAAATATCTGCATCTATCCCGTCCCCTCCTGCACATTCACCCCCAAGCCTGCAGGAAAACACATCCTAAAGCTCTGCCACGGACTCACAACCAGGCAGCAAATAAAATGCTCCCACAGGACAGATTTTCATCAGGATTTAAGGTAATCGCAGCTCTCGAGCTTGTGATTCTGAAATGTCTCCTGTCAGCAGTGCTGGAAGGAGAAGCACTTGGCAAAGGGCTGCCAGGACAGCTGCCTGTGCCTCAGCCCCGCAGCTCCTCTGCTGTGCTGCTCATTGCTTGGGCCAGACTCTAAACTCTGATTTTTCACCTCCCCTACTGCTGTGTGCAGCAGGATTATTTCTGCTGCTCCCAGGAAAAGAGCCAGTTGCCAGCGACCTCTCTCAGCTTAGTCTGCCTCAGTAAAGAGGAGTCTGGCATTTGGCTTGCGCTTGCTTGTTATTTTGACAGCACATCCCTTCCTTTTGCACTGCTTGGATCAGTCTCTACTTCAGGGCTGGGTCAAAAAAAAAAAAAAAA
>WBMY01008778.1:167591-177690 GCA_013397315.1 Donacobius atricapilla
AGAGGAAAACGTCCAATTTGCACTAAAAAAAAAAAATGAATCTATTGCTGTTGGCCAAGTGTTTTGTCACCTTGCATGAAGAAGGGCGAAGGATTCACAGCCAGGACACAGCTGAGTTTTGGGCACACTGCTGGGCAGGTCTGGGCATCCTTCTCATCCCAAATAACCCGTGCTGCTGCAGCGTGAGGAAAACGTGTCCTGAGCATGGTGTAGGTCCAACAAAACACGCATCCTTCCCCCAAGATGCTACAGCTCAAGGACCCCACACCAGGATGGCCTCAGTGTGGAGATCGGGTCCGCCTGCACACGGGAGTTCAGGATCTAATGTCGGAGCAGGTGATAAAGGGGGTAGAAAAAATGAAGGGTGAGTTGGAAAGGGGCGGGGGGAGAAATCAGGAGGCTGCAAAGCCCAAACCTGCACCCTTTTTATCCACCCAGGTGGGAGCACAAACCATCCCTCCTACCCCAAACTGTGCCTGCCCCGCCCCTGGAAGTGCCCAGCGCCAGCCTGGACGGGGCTTGGCACAACCCGGGACAGCGGAAAGGGGGTTTGGAACGCGATGATCCCTAAAGCCCCTCACCACCGCAGCCCATTCTGTGATCCCCGGGTGCTCGCTGCCCTTTAGGGGCTCAGCATTGCCGAACCCCCCGGCAGAGTGCCCGGCGCTCCCCGATCCGGCGGTGCCCCAGCGCTTCCCTTTGCCCCCCACAGCAGAACCCTCGGGGGTTTCGCTCGCAGCCGGGGGGCGCCCCGAAGCGAACAGCTCCCCACGGCCGGGCGCAGCTTCCTTTCCATCTCCTCCTCCTCCTGCTGCTGCNCGGCCGCGGGCGGCACGGGACGGGACGGCTGTGCAGGGTTTCACCCCCAGGAGGGCGCTCCGCTGTTCCTCTGCCCCGAAAGGTGTTTGTTCCCCATCCGCGAAAGGTGTTTCTGTGCCCTGTGTGCCCCCCCCGTGCCCGCGGGGGGCTCACCTGGCCGCCAGCATCCCAAGCGAAGTTGGGGATGTGAGCGGGTGCTCCTGGCGGTGGGGGACGTGGGTGGGCACCCAGCTGGGGGGAGGTCCCGGGGTGCCCCCTCTGGTCTCGGAGAGCCCCGAACTGGCCGGGTGTGGTTCTGGACATCGCTTCTCCCCTTCGAGCCCTGCTTGTGTAACAGGGAACGCTTCCTTTTGATAGAAAATAATGGCATCTGCAGTGTCCCGCCGTTCCAGGGCTTCACACCGCTGTTGTCCGGAGCTGTAAAATCCTGAGGCAGCAGAATCCCAGGAGGGATTTATTTATTGTTGCTGGTCCAGCTGGAGGAGCGCTCGGTGCCCATCCAGCTCCCTGAGGATGCTCGGGGATGTCCTGGATGGCTCTTGGCGACATTCCCCGGCAGCAAAACCTCTGCTAAAGACCCCAAATTTCCAGCCAGCGCTGAGCGGAGGGAGTGAAAAAGGGTGAATGTAAGAGGGTGTTACTTTGTCTTGATGCTTGGCAAAGAAACGAATTTAAAAAAAGAGGGATTCAGGAAAAAGAGAGGGGCGGGAATCGTCTCGGTGCTGTTTTATTGAAGCCTTCACCCACGTCCTGTCTGTTCCCCGCCCGGAAAACTGGGCATTGAGGAGTTGCAGTCGGCATGTGAGCCTCGCTGTGGAAAAGGGCTGCTGGAGCAATTCCTGGTGTGGAAGCTGTGAAATTTCACCCCTGGCGAGATGGAAATGGGGATTCTCCAGCCAGGAAAAACCTGGCTGTGTCGAACTTGCCGTGCTTTGGGATTTTAGGGCGTGGGTCCTTACAGCCACTCTTGTTACGTGTAATCAGGTTGGCTTAAGGGTTATTTTGGGGCTGGAGAGGGGATTAGGGGTAGATGACGGGAATAGGCATAGCCATACTGCATGTGAAATTTAAAAAATAATGAATTATGGTTCTCTCTGCTGGCTCGTTGTGCTGGTGGGAAGGAGCCCGCTCAGATTTTTCTCCGTTTGAAAGTTACGCTGTGCGCGGAGAACGTGAAATCCAAGCGCGCCGTTCGGGTGCTGGAGTCTCCTCGGGATGCTCCAGCTGCCAGGAAATTCACATTGCTGCTGATCAGCAAGTACCAGTTAGAGTGGTGCTGCTTCTTAAAGAGGTTTTTTGGGGTTTGGATCACCCAGCCAGGCAGGATAACAGCCTCATCCCTTCTTTCCCCCTTACGGATCGCCAGCTTGCACTTGGCAGGTGTGGCCGGGGAAAGGCAGAGGTAAATGGATTTCCTGCCTTGCATTTTGGCTGGCATGTCCATTTTCCTCATCAGATTGCCATGGAAAATGGTCCATTAATTCATTAGCCAGCCTTTATCCCCCTGAATAGTGATGCATCCTGACTCCTTAAAGCCCATTATTTTAACATAGTCTCCTCTGCCAAGCTTTGAAGCATCTTCACGCTGATGCCACAGCAGTGTGGAGCTGCAGAATATTTCTCGGTGATTTGGGAGGTGCTTCTTCAGAGGCAAATACAAGCTCTGCTTTGATGGCAGAGTTAATTTCAGAGTGGGTGTCTCTGTCAAGCTGTACTTTTTTATTAAATGAGCGTGTTCTGCTTATTACTCTTTTTCCCTGCGATGAATTCGGCAAAGCACGACTGGTGTTTGCCTTGGAAGGAAAATGAGCCTTGGATCAATTGATGTGGTGTCAGGTTGTAGATTCAGAAACTGCTGGCTCGGAATTAACGATAAAAGGTTTTGTTTTTAGCAAGGCAACAAATTGCTTTATAAACCAGGAAGGTTATAACTGGACACAGAACCAGCCGTGAGGGGACAGCCTTTTGTTGCACTTTTACCCATTAACTGTGCGCCCAGGTGTCTTTGATGTCAAGTAACTGCCTTAAAATCACCATGCCAAAATCAGTATATTTCGGGAGGGATGGGGGGCGTGTTTGGTGGGTTTTTAAATGTTTTTAACATGCGGGTTGGAGTAACTCAAAGGTACAAATGGTGGAGGTTGAAGATGCAGGTGGCTCCTTCACCCTGCTTTGTGTCAGGGGCACTTTGATGCTCACAGGTGGTGGGAGTTAGGTCTGGGTGCCCTTTAACCAGACGCACCTGGGGGGAATATTGTCCTTTAACTCTCTCTGCGAGCCTTGGGTGAAGATAAAAGGGCGTGGTTGTGCCTTTGAAACACTCCCGGTGCAGCTCCGGGCTTGTGTGGGAAGCTGTGGCAGTCACTGATGGCGGGGCTGGATGTGGAGGGGCACTTGGGGCTCCTCCTGAGAGCAGCTTTCCCACAAACATATGCTTTCCCTGGAGTCTGCAGTGCTGGCTTTGAACTCCCTTTTCCTGACGTGATGCCCCCGCAGAGGTTTGTGCTCCTGTCCCCGAGGCGCTTTGGAACGGTTTGGGTTGGGAGGAACCGTCAAGCTCATCCCGTCGCCCCCTCTGACATGAAGAGATGGGATCCACCTGGCAGCCACTTTGCTCCATTGGGCTGCAGCCGCTGCTAATTAGTCTCCAAGGAGCTTAAATTGGGGTTTTTTTGCACTCCTGCCCCGATCCCAAGCCGGCGCTGCTGGTGCGGGGAGGCTGCGCCTGGTGCCATCGGAGCCGCTGTGGGGTGAGTGCTGCCTCCGTTCCTCTCTTTATTGCGGGGGGCTTTCCCGGGGCTCCCCAAACCCCTTGCGGAGGCTGAGCAGCCCCCAGCGCTCAGGAGAGGGCAGTGTCACACCGAGGAGCCGGGCCCTTGGCCGTGCCGGCAGCGCTCGGAGCTGCCGCCTCTGTGCACAGGGGTTCTGCAAACCTGCGCTTTGGGACGCGGGCGCCTCGTCCCCCTCCCTTCCTCCCAAAGCGAACATTCCCCCTCCAGCTCTGCTCTCGGCCCTCTTCAGGAGCGTCCTGGGCACCATGCTGGGAAAGGGGATTTAAAAGACTTCTGTGGCAGTTCCTTTTGCCTGCCAGCCCCTCTATAAACAGTGATTAGATACAGCTACTTTAATGCATGCCTTGACTTTAAAAGAATAAAAAAAAGAAAAGCAAGCAAGCTGCTCATTGGTGTTTGGCTTTGCTGCTTTTTCCTCTTTAGCAAACCACTGTGTTCTCCGCACTTCCTCCAGAAGTACCCACAGACACTGGCAGGACAACTGCCGGAATATTTGGTGTAATAGTCTGCCATTGCTCAACAGCCTGACAAACGGCAACAACAAAAAGCTGTATTTTTTTTAATATGCAATTAAATATTTGTAGAAGGTTTCTGCCAAGGAGTGGTTTCAAGGTACAGAATGTTCCCCTGAAGGGTGTTCAAACAAGGACCTTGTGGGGTGGCAGTTGGGCAGTTTTTTGTGTCTGTGCCTCCAGGTATTCCATATTTCCACATTTGGAATCCATTTCAGCTTGGGACTGAGCTCCGTCTTTTTTTTGTCCTCCTGGTCGTTGGGCAGGATTAGTCCTGATGATGAGAAATGAAAATGAAAGATGTTTCTGTTTGTGACTGGGTTTTTTTTGTGACTCCTGATCTGGTTTTATTTCCCTGCTGGGTGAAGGGTGAACTGGGGCTAGGGGAGGAGGAAATTGCACCTTTCCTGGGCGTGCTGCACAAATCTGGGCACCAGCTCCGTCCCCATCTGTGCAGAGCCCTGCTGGTGGTTAATCTCCTCCTTGGAAAGAGCCTGGACTGGTTGTAATGCAATTCCTTGGTCATGACAAACCTTGACTCCTCCTGCCCTCTCTCTGTGTGCTGGAGCCAGGCTTTCCATGAGGAGCTTGAGCTCCAGGCTGCTGGATCCTGGAGGACTTGGGGGTGATGGACTGTAAGTTTATTCTCTTCTTGTCTGGGAATGCTCAGAAGGATCTGTTTCACTTTCAGAGTTACTACGTGGTGTTGTGCCAAAGCAGCTTTTTGTCTCCCACTTTGCCCCTTAGATGTCAGCTTGCCTTTAATTTTATTTATTTTTTTATTTATTTAAAATCCTGCTGTTTCTCCTTGTAAAACCTCTTCATAAACGTCTGGCCCCTGTGTTTTGCTTCCCTTTCCTCCTCGCTGAGGTGAAATGAAACTCGTCCCTCCCCCAGCCTGAGGTGAAATGCACAGAGCATAAATATTCTGGTCCTTGGCTGTTTTTAGCTGTGCTGAGTTTCAGGCTCACGTTTGCTCTGGGAAGGCAGCTTGTGTCTTACTGAAATAGTCCAAGGTGAAACCCAGAGTTTCCTCCGAAAGGTATTTTTGGGTGTAGCCTTTAAAAAGATGCAACGGACTGGTTGTACCCTTCAGCATCCACGTGCTCTCCCGAGCCACTCTAGGAGATTATATTTGGGCCACTTAGCTTGTATTGATGAATCTCATGAGCTGACAGTCACCTAATCATAAATCAAGTCTGAAATCAAGTCAGTGCTCTGCTTGCCTCCTGCAGAATTGCAGCAAAACAAAATACATTAAATTTTCTGCCTTGGAGCTGGCCCCAGCCTGTGGCGAGCGGATGGGAACTGGCACCTGAAGGTGACAGGGGATGCTCAGGGCATTCCATGAGATTCTCAGGAAGCAGGGCTAATCCTGAGCAGGGCACTTAAGAGCTTGGAGAGGATTTGAGGCTCAAGTCAGCGCTTGCTGTCCTGTGAAATTGCCCTGGGCCTTGCCAGGAGGGAGGGACCTGGCGTGGCCTTTGGGAGCTGTCCCTGTGTGTGACCCCATCTCAGCCCCCTGTGCTGACTGCAGGGCTCTTGTCCGAGTAAAACCTTGGAGAATGGGGGTAGAACCGGGATCTGAATCCCAGGTCATGCCTGTTGTTCCCAGTGCTTCCCCACTGTGCTGCCAAGGGGCTGGGGGGGCTTCCCAGGTTATGGTTTAAACCCAATCCCTGGGATGGATGGATGGAGAGGGCTTAGGTTTGTTTACAGGGATTAAAACACCATGCTGAGGTCACTCTGTGGCAATTGGGTGGGTTCTGAGGGGGGTGTTGCCTGGATTGGCTTTTAATTTTTTTTGCCAAGAGGTAATTAATGCTTTCCTTGGGATTAAAATATTTCCCGTGTTGTCCCAGTTGTTGGTGTAGGCAAGAGTCATCCAACCCCTTGACCTTTCTCAGAGGAATAAAAGGCTCTTCTGGAGAAGGTGGGAAGTGTACGTTCAAATCCAGGGGGTCTCTCTCTCTTCCCAACTACTTTGAGCAACCTGGGCTAGTGGAAGGTGTCCCTGCCCGTGGAAAAAGATGATTTTTAAGACCCCTTCTGACCCAAACTCTTTCTGTGATGATTCTGTAATTCTTCTTTCTTGCATGAAGCAGCCCCATGAAGAAATTCCTCAAGGCTGTCAGGGAGGTGATGTTTTGTAGGCAGTTTCCTGATCTGCAGTGATTGTTTGCAGGTATTGTGGGAGTTTTGGTATTAATCTGCCTACTAATTATTCAGGGGCCTTGTCAGTGAGACTTTCAGCTGTCAGTCAATCCTGTGGCAGTTTGAAACCCGGCAAAGGCAGCTCCTGGGTCCACGTCTCCAGGCACGGTTTGCTCTGTTTCCCTCAAGCTTTTTGGGCCGGGATTTCTCCGTCCGTGACTGTGGATGGTTGATCTTAGACATCTGCCCAGTAAGACTGCCCGAGCAGCCCTCGAGATCTGTGCATTCGGGGTATTTGGGAGCCCTGGACTTCACCAAGCCAAGAGGTGCGGCGACACCTTCTCAAACACCTATTTTTAGATGTGCTCCCGTTCACATGCAAATTACACTCATCAGCAGGGACTGCTCTGCTCTTGGGACGCTGGATTTGTGTTCTCTGTTTTCCAGCTCTTAGATATTAAAATGCCTGCCAAAAATACAGACATTGCCGCCTCCTTTCTCCCTGTGCCCTGGAGTGGGGACTGGGAACGCTTGCTGCGCCGCGTTTGATGCTTTGTGAACACAGAGCGGTGCTAGGCTCTCGTTTTTGGGGTGATTTCCCCTCCCTGCATGGGCTTCGGCATCAGCTGGTGGTGGCTGACAGCTCGCAGGATCATCTCCTGCTCCTGCCTGGAAGCTGGAGGCAGGATCTGCTTTCGGAATGAGGCGGCTCAGCTCCTCCTTAGCTGCGAGTTCATCACCCAAAGGCAGAGCGCTTGCAGCCCTCATTAAAAGCCTGATTTAAAGTGCAAGGTTGACAGCTCGGCTGGAGATACTTTCCCTTATCACGACTGTTTCCTAATCGGTCTCCTCTGCGTAGGGACGTGTTTGTTTTGGAGTTTTTTTTTGATTTGGCTCTCCGGGCTCCTGCTCTGGGAGAGCTGTGTGCCAGAGGAATGCGGTGTAAGACAGCTGGAGGTGTTCAGATGTTGGTGTGGTGGCAGTAAGCGTGCTCTGGTGTGTCTGGCGCTGGCAGGGACGCACCTTTGTGCGCCACAAGGTCACTCTGCTGCGTGGTGTCCCCAAAACACAACCCCTGCCAGGGCTCCTGGGACAGGGCTGCTTTGCCAAGAGAAACAGCTGCCCGTGGGATGAGAGGGATGGAGCTGCTGGCCCTGGCAGCGCGGGCAGGAGCGGTGTGGGAGGGCACTGTCCTTCCCTGGCTTCGTACCTGGGCAGGTTTCGGCTCCAGTCCGAGGTACAACGTGGAGCTCAAACCGTGCCCCGTGGGTGGAATCATTCCGCAGTGGTTCTGCGGAGGGAATCTCTGCCTCAGTGATGCTGGCGCCCTGTCCCCACGTCACCTGGAGCCGGGGATGGCTCCTCTGGATGGTCCCTGCTGGTGAGAGGTGCGAGGAGAAAGCTTGGCGGTGAGATGGGATTTGAGCTGGAGGCCAAGGCTCCTGCTGGGCTGGAAAGCCCTCCTGGGGCTGGTCTGATCGATGTGATGGACACCCCAGGGAATGTGGAGCAGGAGGGAAGTCTGGGGGCTTGCTGGGAAGCTCTAACCCCGTGTCCGGACTTTCAGAGCTGCCCTGTAATGAACAGATACAGATCCACTTCTAACAGCACGATCAGTTTAAATTTTCCACTCCTCTCTGTTTCTGAAAGGGTCGGCTCGCTCTGTTAAACCCCTTCTGTCATGAGAGCCCTTAAATCCAAATTTCTGGGGTAATTGGTTACATTGAGCTGCACTGGACCCGTGAGGAAATCACTTTGCTCTTGTGGCTTCTTCTCTCCCAGCTCAGGGGAAATAATGGCTTTTTCCTCATTTCCCTGGACTTTGCAGCTCATCTGGAGGGCCAGATCTGAAGGACTGGCTTGAAGTCTGCTCTGCCCCAGTCCCGGAGCAGTCTGGGGGCTGCATGTGGAGCTGTGGGGGCGAGGAACAGGGAGCCCTCGAGGTCAGGACCTGGGGCAGGTGAGGCCAAAGGAGTCAAACCCCAACGTGTCTGCTCCGGCTTCCGCACCTTCCCAGGCATTGTGTGCCTCCCCTAATCTCGGCAGATATTTGCAGTGCTGATAACAGAGGGTCTGTAACAAGTGTGCTGTGCCACAGATAAAACCTGCAGTGCGTAAGAGCTGTTCCAGCTCGGGCTTATCAGCGCTTTTAAACCTGAGTATCAGCTGGGCTTCAGGGATGAGGCTGCCCTGGGTCCCTCAGCACAGAACATCCAGCCAGGAATTGTGCTGGGAGTGCTGCTGCTGCTCTGTAAGTCCAATGTGCCTTTTTCTTTTTTTTTTCCCCTGCCCCTTTTTATTTTTTTGTTCCCTGCCCCTTTTTTTTTTCCCTGCCCCTTTTTCTTTTTTTTTTTTTGCCGCGCCCCTTTTTTAACTTTTGGGATCAATGTTTGTGCAGTGGATGTGTGTCTGAAAGGCAGCTGCCTGGCTGTGGCGTGCTCTGTGTGGGGGGTGTGAGGTGGTGGCTGCTCTCCATGTGGATTGAATGGCCTGGAGGTGTTCTGTCTCCAAAAAAAGACGTAGATGTGGCACTTGGGGATGTGGTTTAATGCTGGACCCGGCAGAGGCAGGTCACTGGCTGGACTCGAAGCTCCTAGAGGTGTTTTCCAGACTTTAATGATGCTGTGAGTTTAATTTAGGGATTCTCTCCAGGCTGCTTTTTGCTCGGAGAGGGAAATCCTGGAGGTTTTGTGCAGCCATTGAAGACCAGTGCAGGGAGCACAGATTTTGTGCATCATCTCCGTGCTCCTTCAGGACTCTGAGCTCTCTAAGGGTGGGAAAACACTGGACTGAAGCTGGAAAAGGGTGAAGTGGTGGAGCATTGCTTGGCCTTGGGCACTGCCAGGGATCCAGGGGCAGCCGCAGCTTCTCTGGGCACCCTGTGCCAGGGCCTGCCCCTCCCAGGGAACAATTCCTGCCCAGGATCCCATCCATCCCTGCCCTCTGGCAGTGGGAAAGCATTCCCCAAGTCCTGTCCCTCTCAAAGCCACGCTCCAGGCTTTAGGCTGCCTGAGCTGGGCTTAGTCTGAGGAAAATCAGCCCTGGCTGTGCTGCAGGTGGCTGGAGCTGTTGGAGGAGATGGGTTTGGACAAAAAGTGGGAGCAAATGCCGGTCACTGTTCCCTGCTGCTGTGCCCAAGGTCAGCCTGACCGTGGAGCTCCCAAATTGTTCCCAGTTCTTTCAGCTAACAGCTGCTGCTGCTCAGCTGTGTGGGCAGCTAATGGGGTTTAGCAGCCTCCGGTGCTTCTGACTGGGCAACCTAATCCCAAAGAGCCAGAGCTAAAATAAGTGGGAATAGGAGTTCCTGGGGCTGTGCAATTCCAGGGCCTTGGGTAGCAAAGCCATCTGATTTCTCCCAGACTTGATATGCTGATTGTTTTATCTGAATTGACTGTAAAGGTGGGGAGAGAGCATCCTTGGTGCTTCCTACAGCTCCAGCCCCTCAGGCTTGAGGCACTGGCGGGTTTCTCTGGTTTAGAAACCACGGTCAGGAAACACCAACCAGCCTTTGGAGGGAAGGGAGGGGTGGCAATGACTTCAAATCTCCTTTTAACAAAGCAAACTGGATCCTTGACCCAATTCCTCCTTTTTGGAAGGGGTTTTCTGCTTCAGGCTGGAAGTGAAATACAACTGTGGGGCAGGCTGGGCTCTGTCTTCTCCTGCTTGGTTTTGTCTGGCCGCCCTGAAACTTACTGCTGTGTTTCTGCACTGCCTGAAGCCTGTGAGAGATTTTGCTCCCAAATTGGCCCCGTTGGTGACTGATCCCGTATGATTGATTCCAAAAGACTTCATAATCGAAGGCAAAATTCCAGATTCTGTTTT
>WBMY01008778.1:177730-195331 GCA_013397315.1 Donacobius atricapilla
TGTTTATTTTTTTTTTTTTTTGTTTGTTTGTTTGTTTGTTTTTTTCTATGAGGGAAAGGGATGAAATAAATACTGCCTAAAAAACTTGTGGCTGTCAGCTCTACTGAGGCAGCCCTTGGACAGGGCTGTGAGGAAAACCCTGTTCTGTCTCATGCCCCATCAGGTTTAATGCTTGCTAAATGGCAGAGCTGTCGAGAACAAGCGCTGGGCTGAGGCGCTGGGAGCTGGTATTAAAAAAAAAATAAATATTGCTGCAAGTGGCTGAGCTTGGAAATAAATTAGGCTGTGAGTGGATACACAGGGACTGCTGAGGTGTCTGGATTCCCCCCAGGGCTCTCTGCCAGGTGGGAGGCTTGGGAATTTGGGAAGGCGGCCTGTGGGGAAAGTCCTGTGTCCCAGCAGTAATAAATCCTCTCCCTGCCATACAACATGAGGGCTGTATTTAAATATTTTTTCTTGCTCTGGAGATGAAACCTGCTGCAGAGTCTGATCTTTTAATTTTGTCCATCTTTTACAATGGGACAAAAAGGGAAAAAAAAAAAAGGGGTTGTCAGTTGTCTGGCTTTTAGAGAGCTCTAGATGAAAACCTGAAGACCTGTCTGCCCTGGTCATCCTGGAGCCCTGAGGATTTTGCTCTTGCTTGTGCCTCTCCCTCCTGTTTCTCCATGGGAACAGGGAAGGACTGGGCTTTTTATCCTGCCTTTTAAATGGAGAAACACTGGAGCACCACAAAGAAATAATTTGTTGGTTATTTGTCCTCAGATCATGTGACATAACTTAGGGTGATGCTCTGATGATGCCTCTGAAAGGAAAGGTGTCAGATATTGAAAAGATCTGGGATCGTCCCTCTTTTCCTCACGGCCATCAGTGGTTTTGGCCAAAGAAAATAGCAGTTGGTTCTCAGCCAAGAAAATAGCTGTCTTTTCTAGCGACTGCAGAATAAAGGATGTGGCACTGCCTCAGTGGGGCACAATGAGGGTGTGAACACTTGGGTACTTTAGGAAGCAGACATGGAGACCGATTTCTTCCTTGAGAGTTTTTTTTTTCCCATTAATCCACCTTTATGGGCGCTGCTCTTTGCCTTCTGATACCGCCTCCTTGGTTGTGAGATTCTTAGGGGGTGGTGCAGGCTGAGGTGGGAGAGAGGGTCTGGAAAATGCTGGGTGGGAGCCTTTGCCTGGCTCCCGCCTTCTACTACATAATTTTGGCTGTATTTTAATTGTCAGCTCAATGTCACTCCTTGCCATGAGCAGTGACACAGGCCCACTGAGGAAATGGAACAGGGCAATGGAATCTGTAGTAGTTCTTCTCCTTCCCTTTTTCTTTCTAGCAGTTTCTCTCCAGTGCAAAAACCAAGGGATGAGCCCTTGTTTTGTGATTATTTATTTCCCTGCCCGGATGGGCATTGAGCAGATACCAGAAATACCTTCAGCTTCGGGCACAACGTGCCCAAAATAGCTCTGGGAGCTCTGCAGCGGGAGGTTTTTGGCAAAGGGCTCTGCCCAGCTCAAGTGGAGCCAACAATCCCAGCTCCCAGAGCATCTTTGGGGGACCACTGGGGTGTGGGATGGCCATGGGAAAATCCTCCCGCTGCTGCAGCAGCGACGCAGGGAGTGCTTCACCACCTCGTGGGACGCTCACCTGGGCTGTCCTGCAGCTGCAGCCCATTCCCTGAGCGTGGCTTTTGTTCATCCCGGTGGCTGAGTGCACTCCGGTGCCCTGGGATTAGCCAGGGAATGTGACAGAGCTCTCCAAACCCACTCAGCTCCCTGCTCGTAGCGGTTGAGGGGCGCGGAGGAGGCATTTATCCCGGGGATAAGTGGGACAGGAGGAAAATCCCGCTCTTGTGGGGCTGGGTAGAGGTGTCTGAGCTATTTTTGGCTGCTTTTCCCTGAGGGCCATTGGCAGGTGGAGGTGTCTGGCAGCTGGACCCGCCTCTGCTGCTCCCCTGGTTCCCAGAAACTCCGGGGGGGATTTGGGAGGAGGGCAGCAGGGAAATGTGTTGGCTTTCCCTATGGAAGTGGCACTTCCCCCTGAGAGGGAGATGCTGAGCGCAGGGATCTGCTCGTTCTCAGGAATAACCTCCCTCTGGGGGCGGAACAGCACGGGGGATGCTTCCAAGGGCACCTCTCCGCTCTCTGAAATATCGCTGGCAAAAATGTGCTTTTTCAGACTGAACGTGGGTCTCCTTAGGACAACCTGTGACCTGTTATGGGGGGAAAGAAAACTCAACAAAAAAAGTGGAAACGGGTTTGTCAGGAGAGAGTTTAAGGCTGCGCTGTGTGTGCCCCCACCCTGGCCAAGGCTGGTGGGCCAATCCTCGATAGAATACTCAGTGTCCCCAAAGTATTCAGTCCATCCAGACTAAAAGGTGGGAAGGAAGTGATTTTTCTCTTGAGATGTCATCTCTCAGAAGGCTTCCCCGTGGTGTGAGTTCATTTTCTGCCAGGCTGGGGACAGCAGTGACAGAACTCCGAGTGTCACTCAGGCTTACGTTCTTCTGGCAGTGCAGGACCTTGCGCTGCTGGTCCAGGGAGATCCTGACCTCGACACAGTGGGAAGCCATTCCCTGTGTCCTGTCCCTCTCTGCCTTGTCCCCAGTCCCTCTCCAGCTCTCCTGGAGCCCCTTCAGGCCCTGCAAGGAGCTCTGAGCTCTCCCTGGAGCCTTCTCCTCTCCAGGTGAGCACCCCCAGCTCTCCCAGCCTGGCTCCAGAGCAGAGGTGAGAATCCTGCCCAGCCCACAGGCAGTGTATGGATGAGTGGCTGCCCAGATGGGGTTGCTGACAGCATTTCTGGAAATGTCAGTGGTTATTTGGGCTCTGAGGGTGCAGCAGAACTCCCCACACAGCGTCGGTGGGCAGGGCCGAGGAAGGTGCTGTGGCAGTGACCTGTCACATCCCAGCTGTCACTCAGTGCAGTGACTCTGCAGGGAGCCCCTGACCTGCTGCTGCTGCTGGGTTTGGCCGTGGGCAAGCTTGGCTTGGCTGTCCTGATTTATCCAGCACGAAGGGATTTGTCACCCAAGCGCTCGATGGCTGTGATTTGTATTGCTGGAGCAAATCCCGCTCCTGATGCCCTGCCTGCCCACCTGCTGTGCTGCTGCTCGGCTTTCTCTGCTCCTCCGGCTCACCAGCACTTGGTGAAACCTCTCTGCTTTCAGAAGTACGGACAGTCCTCGAGGCTTTTTCATCCCCTTTCCTGTTGGGTGCGAAGACAATGCTGCTGTGGCGTTTGCTTTCCTAGCCTGCTGTTGTGCCTCTCGATAGTTTTTTTGGGTGGTATAGTGGCTTTTTTTTTTTTAACAGTTTAATTTAAAACAAGCTCTGAATCAAATCGCGTGGGTGGGATGCTTCTCTGACTCTGCTGCAACTTGTGGAGCTTCCATGTGGCGAAAAATGCCTTTGGAAAGAGCCGTCCCCTGAGTTTTTCCTGTCGTGGTTGTGCTTTTCTGCTTACTCCAGACCCTCCCCCCCACTTTCTGATGCTGAGCCTAGCACTGGTGTGAGCGCTGAAAAAGCACAGAGACGCTGCCTTGCGCCCAGCCCGGAATAAACCCTGAGCGGAGCAGGCACTAATTTTGGCATCACACAGCTCCCTGCTCCCGCTGTGCTGGGAGCCATGGCAGCGACGTCGCAGGCACTCAGCAGAGCAGCCTCAGAGGAGTCTTTATCTTGGTGGAAACAGATGGGGTTTGACTTGGTGTCAGTTGCGAGCCCAGAATAACTCGGTTTTACGGCAGGGGAAGTGGAAAGGTACGATGCTGACAGGCAGGAATTGAGCTCTGTGGAGAGCTGTGCAGGGATTATCCCCACTCTTGGGAAGCCTAGCCGTGAGAAAAAAAAAATAATCTCCCTTGGATGTGTTACGTCTGGGTTTTTTCCTTGGGAAGGTGCTAAGCAAGGTGTGATGAAGCAAATTCTGGTGGCCTGGTGACAGATCCCATAGCTGGAGGCTTCTCTGGGAGAAGGGATGTCTCGGCTCAAGTGTGATTTGGGATCTGAGGGATAAGAACCTGAGGTGGTTCCCTCTTCCCCTGTCTTGTGCTCACGCTCCATGCACAACACTTGGCTTCAAAACTTGCCTCCCTCAAATCCGTCCCAAAGCCTCAACTTTATTTATCAACTGGTGTAATTCCTTTTGGGATGGGATTCAATTCAGCATTGCTTGTCCCTGAGCTTTTCTTGGGGGTTCAAGCTCACCCTGGAGTGGGAGCGAGTCTTGAACCACAGAATGGTTTGGGTTGGAAGGGACCTTAAAGATGAGCTCACCTCATCATCCAGGGTGCTCCAAGCCCTGTCCAGCCTGGCCTTGGACACTGCCAGGGATCCAGGGGCAGCCACAGCTGCTCTGGGCACCCTGTGCCAGGGCCTGCCCACCCTCACAGAGAATTCCATCCCAAAATCCCATCCATCCCTGCCCTCCGGCAGTGGGAAGCCATTCCCTGTGTCCTGTCCCTCCATCCCTTGTCCCCAGTCCCTCTCCAGGTCTCCAGTAGCCCCTTTAGGCCCTGGAGGGGGCTCTGAGGTCTGAAGAACCTTGTTAGAGCTGTGGACTGGGGCTTCTTGTGCAATAACTGAAGGTTACCCCAGCAGTCCTTGCTAATGTTTGCCTTTTGCTTTAGAGGGAGGAAATGAGATCCTAATCTTTAGCTCAAATGTCACCTGTACTCCCATTGACAAAAGTAAATTTGTGTTGTGCTTAATGAAGCCTAGAAAGATGTCCCAGATAACGGACAGAAAAGATCTGCCTTTTAAAGACTTCTGCCTCCCAGAGTTATTCCAGAGCTTCCTGCTATGGTTAGGGAAGTGAGGCCTTGCTGTTTTGGGGGTGGTTTTTGTTTGGTTGGCGCTTTTAACTGAGTTTTCGGAGGAGAAAGCCCCCTTGGGAAGCAGATGGCAGAGTTGAATCACGTGCTGCTTCCCTGAACATTTGGGTGGAAATCGTTCCCTGGAAACCGGGCTCGGGCTCTGTGGAGATGCCAGGGGAAAGCCGCAAAGGGAAGGAAGTGGGGGAGAGTTTCAGAGAAGTGGCTTTGCTTTTCGGAGTCGTCTGGCTGTCAGCCTCCCTAACCTGAGACCTGGGGAGCGTGCAGAGCTGGGAATCGAGCTGGGTGACCCCTGTGCTTCAGGCACATCCCTCTCCTTGATGGGCCAGGACAGCCCAGATAAATCCGCTCTGCTGGAGGAAATCCTGTTTCCAGAGCATCTCTGGGAACTTGTCAGGAGATGTCCTGAAGGAGGGAGCGGGGTCTGCCCTGATATTGCTGCTGTAGCGTGGAAACACGGGGCTGTTTGTGGGGAAAGGTTTGAAGATAACGGGGCTTGCTGATGATCAGCAGGTGTGACCCCTTTGCTTTGGGAAGAGGTGCAAAGGTTTGACGTTTCCAGCACTAAAAAAAGCAGGTGAAGGAGAACTTGGAGGCTCCTGCAGCAGCAGAGATCCATTAAAATCCTCTGCTTTGAGGCACTGGGAATCATGGAATCACAGACTGGTTTAGGTGGGAGGGACCTTGAAGATCACCCTGCTGTGGGCAGGGACACCTTCCACTGTCCCAGGTTACTCCCAGCCCTGTCCAGCCTGGCCTTGGGCACTGCCAGGGGTGGGACATGAGTGATCCAAGGTGGGGAAGCTGCTCCGCTGGAGTTTGGGGTAGGGCAGAGCACAGAGCCGAGATCCAGCAGGGAAGGGCTGGGGAGCTTTGGGATTAGCACGAAATCCTGTGCACAGAAAGAAGCCTTGAGGCTCCAGATGTCTGGGATGTCTGGCATTTGAAGGACTTCTCCTCTGGTAAGGTTTTTGCTGAGCCTGCCAGCGAAAATCCCCAGAATGTCGCAGTTATTGCATGAGACTTGTGCACTAATAGGATTTAATTTCTGCAAAGCTTCTGGTGAGAGGAAGAAGTACCTCAAAGGAGCACAGGTATTTTGGGAAAGGCTCAAGTGAAATAAAATTCAGCTGCAATCATGTTACGGCAGGGAAGCTTGGAGACAAGTGAGGTGGAGCAAGGAGTTTGATCACTTCCACATAGGATGTGCACAGCCCTGTGTCTCCCACCTGCCCCTCAGGTCTTCCCTGCTGGAAAGAGAGGGATGGTCTCAGTGAAAGGGGCGTGTTGGGTCTGCTTGCTTTCCCCTGGAAGCTCCTGCAGGGCTTGCAGAGGTCCTGCCATCCCAGGATTTGAGTTCCTGGCCCAGTGGGGAGCTGCTGCATTTTGCTCCCATTTCCTTGCACTGTCAGAGCTCCTGGGGAGCTGGAATAAGGAGCCAGGCTCAGCCTTTGCGGATCGGAGGGGAAGGGGAGTGGGGAAGGTTTCCTTCCTGGGGAAAAGGGCTGCTAATGAAGCTGGGGGGGAGAAAAAAAATCAAACAAAGCAGCTTCTCTTCCCTTCTGGCTCAGGGCGGGGTGTGATGTCAAGGTGGAGCTGCGCCTTCCCAAAGACTATGGGAATGTTTTTTCTTCCCTTTTTTTCGAGGGATGGGGGATTGGTTGATGTGCTTCTCTGTTAAATCTCTCAAACAATGCTGCTTCCCCTTCCTTGTAGCAATTGTTCCCCGTGGCTGACTCTCTTCCTTCCCCTTCCTCCCCGTCGTGGGAAGCGCTCTCCTGATGATGATGGATGGGCTCAGATTTAGTCTCTGCTTCGCCTTCCTTTGCCCTGCTCCACTCTCGGTTTTTCCTTTGTGATCTCTGCCCAGATCCTCAGCACAGGGTGGCCAAAACCAGATGTTTTAGTGCTGATGGAGGGAATTAAGGGTCAGAGCAGCTTCTACCTTCACCCTTGAACTTGGCAGGGCTGGGTTAATGACTCCATGATCTTGGAGGGCTTTTCCAACCTCTGTGATTCCTGGTTCTACTGCCAGAAACCCGGGACTGCGAAGTCTAACAGACTTTCTAGGTTTTCATCCATTGAGTCCATGCAGTCTCCTCTTGGGAGAGCCCATTTGTTCTTTAGGGGGAAAAAAAAGGTCTTTTTTTTGTGGCCAGCCTAATCTCAAACCTTTTCAGATGCATCCATGTGTGGAGACATGATTTTTTTTTTAATTGATTTTATTTTTCTACGCCCAAGAATCCCAGGACAGTGGTTGGTCCCTGGGCACAGGTTGTGCAAAGAAGCTGTGGCTGCCCCATTCCTGGAAGTCATCAAGAGATAAGGTTGGGTTTGTCCTTCAGGAACATTTCCAGGGAAAATCCGTCATAAACCAGGCCTAGACAGGGCAGCATGGGAGAGATGCTGATCTCTCTGCTTAGACTTCACTGTGGGCACGTGAATTCAGTTAGGGCTGGACAATTCCATGTGCCACATGCAGGAATAGCAAACCATTGGATATTCCAGGCTTAAGGATGTAAGGAACCACCCGGTTCTGTGGTAACTCCACTGTTTCTTTTGGAAAATATCCCCCAGACTCCAGATAAGAACTTCCAGGTCCCTCCAGCTTTTATCAGAGGAGCTTCCTGCAGGGAGCTGTGGGTGATTTGTGCCAGGGAGGAAGAGTGATGCAGTTGGGTAAATGTTCCATGCCAGGCAGGCTTTGGATGGTGGCTCATGGAGTGAACTGGGAAAGGCAGCAGCAGGCTGGGGGGCTCTGCCCTCTCTTGTTAGGTGGAAATCACGTGTTCTAATGAAACAAGAGTTGATGAGATCCTGTTTTAAGGGATTATATCACGCCTCAGCAGAGCCAGAGCAGCCATCCTGTTGATAAGGCCAACACCCACTGTAAACACAGTCATTAACAGTCTGAACTTGTGATGGGAACCTGGGACTTCAGGATAAAACAGAAATTGAAAGCCTCATTCCCTTGGGCAGTGGTAAAGGGCCTTCTTGCATGGAAGCCTGAAGAAAACCTCCTTTTTCTGTGCCCTTTTCACAGCCTGTGGTTGGGAATTGCAGGTAATCCCCTGAAATGATTATTGACTGGAGAGCTGCCTGGAAGTGCTGCTGTTTGCTGACTTGACAGATGATGAAACCCTAACCCAGTGTGGTCTGAGCATCTGTCCTTGCTGCATCCCAGTCACCGAGGCTTTACCTGGTCCACAGCCAGCTGTATTCTTAGCCTGTGTTCAAATGGGCAGCGTCCAAACGGTTCGATGCGGTCCCAGGGGGACCAGAGTGGTTGCACAAAGGACTTTTTGCACCAAGAGCTCGTTGTGGGAAGCACAGGAGTGGTGGGGATGCTGTGGGAACTGGGATTGTGGCGGCTGCTGCAGCAGCTGTTGGGTTGCTCTCTGTGCTTCCTTATCATTGCTTTTAATTAAGAGAATAACAAAATTGCTTATGGGAGCAGTTTTAAGGGCGATCTGGAGGGAATGGTGAGTCTCTCTGTAGCAGGGGGCCAAACACGGCGGTGTTGCCCTGGGGCTCTTGGCTGACTTCTGGGAAGCAGGGTGAGATTCCTCCTTCCCTCCTTCCTCTTGGGAGACTGTAACTCCCACAGTGATGTTCCCTGTGGCATCCCTTGCCGGAGGAAGAAGGCAGAGATTTGGGACAAGTCCTGTGGGCTACCGGGTACTCTTCTAAGCACTGCACCTACACCTCAGCTGTTGTCTAAGGGATAACATCCCTGGAAATGTCCAGAAATGGCAAATAAATCTGCAGGCCAAGCTCCTGGTAATCTGCAGCAGCCCTTGGGTTGCTGGGGCCTGCTTTGGATCAGCAGTGCTCCACAGATCCAGCTGTGGCAGTGCTGATTTTCTGAAGCACTCGTCGTCTTCCTTCCTTTCCAATCCCTCAAAAGAAAACAAATCCATGGGTTTAGGTGCCAGAACTCGCTGCTGACTCTGCAGAAGTTGTTTGCACTCCTCTTGCGTCCTCTTTATTTTCTTGCCCCAGAGTTTGGGCCCCAGGGAAGGGACTTTTGGGAAGTCTTCAATGCAGAGATGAGCCAGAGGCGTAGGAAAGGGCAGAGGAACAGAGTTAACAGATGAACATGTCCAGCCTCCAGTTGTTTGGAGACCTCTTGCATTGGCTGTGTGATACTTGCATCCCAAACATAACAAGTGACAGGATGGGAGGAAGTGCTGGGGGAAGTTTAGGTTGGATGTGAGGAAAAATTCTTTCCCTCGAGGATTGCTCAGGCATTGGGACAGGCTGAATAGGGGAATGGTGGAATCACAGCCCCTGGAAGTGCTCAGGTGGTGTGTGGGTTGTGTGGTACATGGGCACAGTCTGATGCTGTTTAATAGTTGGACTCGATCTTAGAGACCTTTTCCAACCTTAATGATTCTGTGATTCTGTTTAAATACAACTATTTTTTCTTATTTTTGCAATAAACCTAAGAGGAATTTGCTCCTAAAGGCAGATACCCATTAGAATTCTAGGAAACTTGATCTTCCTATGTGGAATCCTTTAGGCTTTAAAAGATTGTGATTGTTGTCAAGATTCATGCCTTGGAGCTGTGTGCTGGCTGTGTTGGACCGGCTGCTCTTGGTGGAACCACGTGAAGACTCCAGGAGGCTCCTTGCCTTTGGTGGGGGAGTTTTTGGGTCCTCTCCTGTCCCTGTTTTGGCTCGTGTCCTGCCTCTGGCCCCAAACCCTGGTTTGGTCCCCGTTCAGGCCATGGCCAGAGGTGCCAGCCTCAGCTCAGTGATGCTTGCGGGGAGCCTTTGTCATATCCTTGGGATGAGGGCTGAATTCCATGTGTGGGCCAGGTCCCTGGGGCTGCGGCGACCGTGGTGCAGCTCCTGTGTGTTCAGGCTGCCCTTGGCCGTCTGGATAACCCCCTTTAATCCCTGGACTTACTCAAAATCGGTGTCACCAGCGAGTGTCTGAGCAGAGATTAGCCGTGGGTGAATGCGGGAGCGCCGAGGGAGAGCTGAAATCTACCTGCTGCTAAAAATGACCCCCAAATTCTTACCCTGCGTTTTGCTTTTTATTTTTTTTTTTTTTTAGCTTGGTGTTCTGAACCAGTTCCTGCAGTTCCTAGAGAGCTGCAGTGCCACGGGTACCTCACGCAAAGCTCCTTCATCCTGAAGGAGCATCTCTGTCCTCTGCTGGCCCCTGCGGAGAGCTGGCACGGGCCAGGTGCCCTCGAGGGGGCAGCTGGGGGTGGCCTGGCTGTGTGCTGCCCTGGCTGAGCCACACTAATGCCGTGTTTGGAGAGTGGAGCCTGCCTTGCTAAGGACACAGGCAGCTTTGTGCGAGATCAGCCCCAGGCTGACCTTAACTGTGCCCGGCGTGTTTGACCCGAGGGGAGCTTACTGCAACCTCGGGGAAATCAGGGGGAAAACAGTTTTTAAACTGAGCTTTTGGAAGGGGAGGGGTGCTTAAGAAGCCCACAGAAGCCGGTAGCACCTCTGAGATGTTGACAGAATCACAGAATATCCTGAGCTGGGAGGGACCCGTGGCTTGGCTGTGATGGCTTGTGCTGGCACAGCGTGGATGGAGCTTGGAACAATGTGGGATAGTGGAAAGTGTCCCTGCCCATGGCAGGGGTGGGACTGGGATGAGCTTTGAGTCCCTTCCAACCCCAACCAATCCATTATTCTGTAATTTTGCCCCTGAGACCTTCCCACTCCTTTGGGATGGGTGACAGGGATGCCCCATGTGGAATACTCAACCCATCACCACCAGCTCTCCACACTTAAGGCCGTCTGCTCTTCTAAGTGTTTGCAGCTCAAAAAGCAGCCTGGGACTCCTGACTCTGCTTCGTGCCCTCTTTCGGTGTCCCTGCCTCCTGGTTATGAATTTAACATGAAACAGGGTTTTTCACATGTTTTAAACGCTGCCTACAGAGAGGCTGGGAGGAAAGCTGATGTGAGGACAAAACTTCCTGGGAGATGGGAGAATGCTTGTTTGCTTTTATTTTGGTGGAAAGGCTCAGAGTGTGTTTGTAAAACTACACGTTGGTTTATTCACTACCAAAGTCTCCTGGACTGGTGGGGATCTGCTCTCCTCTGAGGAATTCAGATTCAAAAACAAAATGACGTTTGGGAGGATTACAGCAAGAAAAGATGTTTAGCGAGTGTTTGTCAGGAATAGCTTCTTGGGTGCCCTTGTCTGTGTGTTATTATCTCGTTGTGCCTCTGGAGGAATGCTGTTCCTGGAGCAGCAGAAGGTCACAGTGACACGTGTTAAGCTGCCAGCGCTGGCGGCCTTGCTCACAGACTGGCAGCCCGTGTAGGTTGCTGCCTGAGGGGCCCTTTTTGTTGAATATCTCACTGCCAGCAGTGGGGCTCTTGTGGCACAGGAAACTTGGATAGTGTTTAAGGATCTTGTGGTGAGTGAGGCACCACCACCTGTGGGTTCTGTGGACTAGGACCCAGTGCCACCTCCTGCCATGGGCAGGGGCACCTCCCACTGTCCCAGGTGGCTCCAAGCCCTGCCCAGCCTGGCCTTGGGCACTGCCAGGGATCCAGGGGCAGCCACAGCTGCTCTGGGCACCCTGTGCCAGGGCCTGCCCACCCTGCCAGGGAACAATTCCTGCCCAATATCCCATCCAGCCCTGCCCTCTGGCAGTGGGAAGCCATTCCCTGTGTGCTGTCCCTCCCTGCCTTGTCCCCAGTCCCTCTCCAGCTCTCCTGGAGCCCCTTTAGGCCCTGGCAGGGCTCTGAGCTCTCCCTGGAGCCTTCTCCTCTCCAGGTGAGCACCCCCAGCTCTCCCAGCCTGGCTCCAGAGCAGAGGGGCTCCAGCCCTGCAGCAGCTCCGGGACTCCTCTGGACTCTCTCCAGCAGCTCCAGGTCCTTGTGCTGCTGGCCCAGGGCTGGGGCAGCTCTGCAGGTGGGGTCTCACCTGAGCTCAGGGGCACAGGGACAGAATCCCCCCTGAGCCTGGGGCACGTGGCAGGGTCATGTCCAGCTGTTCATCCGCCAGTGCTCTCAGTTCCTGCCTTGCAGGGCCCTTCCCAGTGTGTCCATCCCCCAGCACCTTGCGGAGCCCCGAGCTGTGTCCCCCGAGGTGTTCCTTGGGCGTTTGGGCCGGCCCAAGGCTTTGTTCTCGGCTTGTTTTTTGTGACGGGGGCTCTGTGAGCTCTCAGCACTGAGAAGGATTTTTCCCCCCGCTGAATGGACGAGGCAGGGGTAGAAGTGCGGGGTGCCAGGCCCGGGTGGTGCCATGCCCCATGTCCTGTGCCGCCCCAGCAGGGAGGGCACCGCAGTGGCCCTGCCAGACCTGGCACATGCGCGGCCACGGGGGCACTGCCCGAGCTGCAAATGCCTGACCCGGCTGTGGGTCAGGTGAGGGCACTGTTTACATCCCGTAATTAACATCTCTGAGTTAATCACCGGGGCTGGGCTGGCGTCACACTGTCTGTTGTTGCAGTTGGATCCCTGTCCCGGAGGTGACAGGAGGCCAGTGGCAAAAACGTGTCAGCTTGGGCTGTGGGGGCTAATTCATCCTCCTCCCCTGTCCAGTGTGTGTTTGCAGCACATACATCACCATCTCTATAAATCAGAGCTTAAACTTCCTCCTCTTTTTGGCCTCTTGGCAAACCTGCTTTGTGCAACTGTGCAGTTTTTTGGTTTTTTTTTAGAACACATTGAAAGGTTTGGGTTTGGAGAGACCTTAAAGCTCATCCGTGTCCATGGGCAGGGACACCTTCCACTGTCCCGGGTTGCTCCAAACCCCATCCAGCCTGGCTTTGGACACTGCCAGGGATCCAGGGGCAGCCACAGCTTCTCTGGGCACCCTGTGCCTGGGACTCACCCCCTCACAGGGAAGGATTTCTTCTGGTTATGAACCTCTGGGGCAGATTGAGGAAAATTTAGCCAAGGCAGAGCCTTGAACACAGCAATTCTGGGGCTTGGTGAGACATAGAGCTGCTCACAGAAGCCAGCCTGAGACTTTGGCTGGGTTTCACACTATTTCATTGACTCCTGGAAACCTGAGTGTCCTAATTACTGTCCAGTGCAAGTGAACAGCTAATATTTGGCTGGTGACTGTTCTGAGATATGCTAATAGGCTGCTGGAGAGATTAAACTGACAAAACAGGGGATGTTTGTGCTGTGTGTTTCCCCACTCCCACTGTCTCTTGTTTGGGGAATGCTGCTCTCTCTGGGGCTGCAGAAAAAGGTCACTGGTCGTCCTTGGTTTAGTGAAAACTTCAGAGAGTGGAATTAGTCTGTCTCAGAAGGATGCAGAAAGGGAAGTGGGAATGGAGACTTAAAATCTCCTCTTCCACTGTGAACATAACACAGCCTCTTGCTCTAAGCTATGTGAAAAGACTTGAATTCAGAGTCTAACAAGGCTAAAGGTGGTGAGGAACAAAATCCAGCTTTCTTAGTAGATGCAGAAGTGACCTCCTTGTTAAAACCTGAGGCAGTTCAGACTCCTAAAACTGCCAGGTCTGTAAGAGACACAGTTAATTAACATTGAAGCAAATATGCTGGAGACTTAATTTATGTTCTTATCTCCCTCAAAACGTTATGGAAGGGTTGATGTGATTTTTGTCTCCCAAGCGGTGAGGGAGATCAATGTCTTCTCCCAGGTAACAATAGAACAAGAGGAAACAGCCTCAGGTTGTTCCAGGGGAGGTTTACATTGGAGATAGGAAGAAATTCTTCATGGAAAAGGTTGTCCAGTCCTGGCACAGGCTGTGGAGAGTCCCAAAGGCAGCTTGTGTACATTAGTGCCTGAATTCAAGTATAGCAGCGCATCAGTGAAATGTACATTCTTTGGAAAAGACCGGGAAAAGATCCCAGCTGAGTCGTGGGGAACTGGGAGAAAAGGAAGGGTGATTTCCCTGAGAACTGGTTGCATCCCTTGGCTGAAAGAAAGACTAGGGGTGACATGGAAGAAGGGACAAGTGTCCAGCCTTTTGAGGCACATTGTGATGGGCTTGTAGCTCTGATTTCCGACTCCATTTTGGAATCTGCTGGGTGGCTGTTGGTGTATTCCTGAAATCTGCAGTCAGAGTTGCACAGCAGCCGGAGAACTCTGCCCTCAGTCCGAGCTTTGCCTTCAGTTATGGAGAGAAGCTTGAGGACACAACCAGGGCAGAATGAGCCAGGCTTCTGGCAGTGCTTTAAATCCAGCAGGCACAAAATTTCCTGCACAAAAATTGCTGTGGCTTCCCTGGAGCAACAATTGCCAGGTTTTCACGGAGCAGGATCGGGGTGATCGTGGCTCTGCCTGCCTCCCTGGCTGTTCTGAGCTGTGCTGCTGTGCTCCTCTGTCAGGTGGTGCTGTTTCAAGAAAACTTTTGAGTGATTGGGGTGTGATTGTCTCTGCTTTTTCCTCAGTGGATCTCCCACCATCTCCTTAGTACAGGAGGCACTTTGCTCTTTTTGAAACACTTTTTTCACCCCCCTCCCATTCCTTCTACTCAAGTTGAGTGTCTTAAACTCCCCCAACCCTAAGAAAATCCACGTGGAGTTAAATTTCTTTGCTGCCCAAATGTCTGATGGGACAGATCTCCTTGGGAACTCTCGCAAGCATCCCCTTCTTTCTAACCCAAAGCAACAGGGGCTTCAAGTCCTCGGGGACTCCATCCTGGAGCTGAGAGCTCCCTTCTCCTTGGATTGTGGAGGAAATCTTTTCATGGATTAGGCAGGAAGTTCACCTGGGATGTGGGAGGAAGAAAACACGTTTGAAAGTTTCTTCCACTTCCCAGGTAATTATCTGAGCCCTCAGGCTGTTTACAGTCTGGTTTTGGTGGGAAAGATTAGATGTTTTATTTAATATTCCAGCTCTTTCTTTTTCTGTAGGGTGAGGGAGATGTTTGTAATCTGCTCCCTGTGGAGCTGGAGAAAGTTTCCCTGCCTGCAGCTGTCCAGAAAAGGCAAGGATAAGGGAGTTATTCGGGAGGTGTTGGAATGTTCCAAAGCCTAGGGAGAGGCCACAGGGAAGTGAGGAATCACCTGACAGGGTGCTTTGGGTGTCTTCATAGGTGGTGATGAGCAGGATTCCATGTCCTGGGCCTGCTGCAGGATTTATTGGATGTTTGGGAGGCTGGAGGAAACTTAAGCACTGTCTGTGTGTTTCTTGTTTATTTAAACGTCAGAATTATACCATGCATGCTTCCAGAGCCCAGGGTATGGCATCTGAGAATGGTGGGCGAGAATTTTAAAGCCTTGTAATGATTCACCTGCTCTCCTCTAGGATAAAACAAATCTTTCCTTAATCAATGCTGATAAACAGACTGCAAATGGAAGCTTATTCCTCATAATTTTTTTCATTGATTTTCTGTTTATTTTCTTGCAGTACAATCCCTGAACAACCTTTAAATCTGAAACGCATTTTTCTGCTCAGTGCTTCTGTGCTGCTGATAATTCTTCTCTCCATGGCATTCTTTCATCCCTGGGTGTTTATGTGTGTAAAAACAGAGAGCAACAATTCTGACTTGCCATCCCAGGGCTCTGTGACCATTTCAAACATAAACTCAGCTTAGATCTCAGTTCTGTCTTTCCACATAATAAATTACCAGCATTTATTGGTCTTTTGACATACAGGTTTCCTAAGGGAAAAGAAGGAGACTGGCTGAACAAAGCCTTCTCTATAATCAGAGTCTGGAGCAGGCTTTGGACAGAAATTGCATTTCCTGGCCAGTGCAGCAAGGATTTTATGGCTCTATCTATAATTGCATTTATGCCGAGAGGAGGTTTGGGGGCTGCTGGATCCTACACCTTACTCTGCATCGTTAAAAGATGAATGTGTATAATATACATATATAATGATATATTACAGGAATTGCATGGTAAGCAGTGATGGAAACTCAGAGTTTTTATGGAAATTCATCACTGGAGACAGTTTTAGAGCCATGTAGTAATTTGGGTTGGAAGGGACCTTGAAGACCATCTCATTCCTGGCATGGGCAGGGACACCTTGCACTTGCCCAGGTTGCTCCAGGATGGAAAAGACTGGGAAATGAGCTGGTTGGGGTGGCATTGATGGCTCCTCTTCTTGGCTGCTTCTGTTCTTTGTCACCTTATGCTGACACAGCTCAGTGCTTTAATAAAAAACCTCCTGCAGTGACACATCCTGGACTCTCTGACCTAAGCTGGCGGTTAACCTGGTCAGCTCCGGTCCTGTGTGAGATCAGGTGGGTTTTTAGACACCTGAAAGGCTTTCTCCTCCAGAAAATTCTGTACTGGGAGGAAGACTTCTCGTGGCTCCTGAAGATCCCTCTGGTTTTAGGAGTGCACAGAAAACTTGACCCTTCTGAGACAGAAAGTACTGGGTGAGTCTTGCCACTGGTTCCAGCTGGGATCAGGAACTGGGCTGACTGGGCTCCCTCCTGCTGGGGTGAGGAGCAGCTTGAAGGACAGGATTTTCCTGCAGAAGGGGAACTGGGCTGACGGGACTCCCTCCTGCAGGGGCGAGGAGCAGCTTGAAGGACAGGATCTTCCTGCAGAAGGTCCGTGGCTCCTGAGCAGGCGTCTCAGGAAGGTGTGGCTGGCTGAGAGCCTCAGCTTGGATAATAAAACTGGGAATCCTCTTCTGCTGGAGGGGCTGCTGAGCCCAGCTTCCTCTCCTGGCTGGCTCTCCTCCCCTCTGGGATTTCCCTTGCCCTGGGACAGTGGATGGCCCCCACGGAGACCTTGGCTTTCCGTGTGTGTCCAGCTGGCATTGCAGCCAACCCAGTGTGCCCATCCCCTTGCCATCCTGGGGACTGGCTTGGAGGGAGGCTGTGGGAAGGTTCCAGCCATCCCAGCTCCCTGGAAGATGGTGCTGCTGGGGCTGGGGGGTTGTGGCCTCGTTGCCTGGGTGGAAGGATGGTGGAAGGATGGTGGCCTTCACCTTCCTGCCTCCAGAAGAGCCATCACTGCAGCGGTTCTGGCAGGGCTCCTGCTCCTCTCCCAGCCGGGAGGGAGAAGTAGGTCAGAATTTGCATTCTTTGCCCGGATTCTCCGCATAACTTGAACACTTTTTCCTTCTTTTTTTTTTTCCCTCCCCTCTGTTAAACACCTTGTTCCTGTACGTGCACGCTCCTCGGGCTCCCCTGAATCAGAGGGTGAAGACTCGAATTCAGATGTGTAATTGGTCTTTAATATCCGTCTTCCTTCCAAAAACACTTCTGGGAGACTCCTCGCGTGCTGACAGACCAATCCCAGCGTGTAAAATCCTGAAAGAAATGCTCGGGGCAGCAGTCTTCCTTTTTGGCTGCTGTGTTGTCTGGATCAGGAGTCGAATTTTCTCCTGTAGTTATTATTTTGCATGACAAGAGCGAGTAATTGGGGTGAAATCATCTGTGCTGCAGACTGAGATGGTGAGATTTTTTTTTTTTTTTCAGTGCTTCTCTGTATGGCTTTTTTTTTTTTTTTTGGTGTTTTTTTTCCTCTTTTGCGATGTCCTGATTGGGTGGGGGTGGAGAGATGGAGCACAGGAGGATTGTGGCAACCAGAGAAGCATCCAAGCGTTGCTGCGGGGCAGGAGAGGAAGATTTTGGCGTGGTTTTCTGCAGTGTGAGAAGAAGGAGCTTTGCTGTGATGAGCCGGATGAGGTCTTGATGTGATGGGACAGGAAAGTTGCGGCTGCCCCTGGATCCCTGGCAGTGTCCAAGGCCAGGTTGGACATTGGGGCTTGGAGCATTGCAAGGTGTCCCTGCCCATGGCAGGGGTGGGGCTGGATGAGCTTTAAGATCCCTCCCAACCCAAACAATTCCGTGGTGATTCACGTGTGATTCAGCATCTCTGGCAGATTTTTCAGTAATCTGGCAAAAAAAAAAAAAA
>WBMY01008778.1:195391-209130 GCA_013397315.1 Donacobius atricapilla
AAAAAAAAAAAGTAAATGTAGCATCCTGAGATTTTGGGTAATTTTCCAGAGGGTGATGGCAAGATAGGCCTACTGCACGATTCTGGGCTTTCTCCATCTGTGGAGGTGATTTGAGATTTGGGCTTTTGTGGTTAAATCCTCCAGAGGCTTCATGTGCATTGTTGTCAGTCTGAAATAAAGCAGACTGTGTGCTGTGGAGGCAGGTGGATGAGTAAAAGTGACAGAATCGCTGTGACACAATCACGATTTTAATGCATTTTCGCTATATTTTTGAAGTATAATTTTAAAAGTATTTTTGAGTACTGCACTGAGGTTTTGCTTTGCGTTTCTTACAACAAGTACACATTTTTGAGCCAAAACCTCTCTTTTCCTGAGGAGATTTCAGGCTGTTTCTGCTGTGTGGAGCTGCCACCTGGATCTGTCTGAGGCTTGTGCAAAGAGCAGGAATTGTCATGTCAGTTCCCCCTGTGCCCCCCTGAGCTGCCAGAAAGCGTCAGCAGCTCTGAGAGGGTTCTGCACAGGGATCATCTTTTGGGAGCTGAGCTTTTCCCCATCCTGCCTTTGCTGTTTGATCTCTTTCCTTGGGGCTTTGGCGCGTTCAAGCCTTGACAGTCGGAAGGCTGAGTCTTTTTTTTCAAGTTAAAATCAAATTTTTGGGCTTAACTTTTAAGTTAAACCCTACTTTAAAGCTGGATGAACTTTATTGGAGGGTAGATTTGGGAGATGCAGTGAAATCACTTTTGATTTCTCTGTTTGCTCCTCTACCTGCTGCTTGCATTAATGCTACGGCTGTCCTGTTGTTCCCCTTGGATTTTTGGCTGTAACATTCCTCCTCTGTTGTGTATTCCTGTTTTCAGCCACCAAAAGGGGGAATTGAGTGTTGTTTCTGGAAATGTGGGATGTTGTTTTGGAAATGTGGGATGTGCAGAGGTCCTGCTATCCTTCACTGGACATTCCTGCCTCCATAAGGAGCTTTTCTTTGGCTGTGCTGTATCTGACCTGCTCTCCACCTCCAGGTGGGGTTTAAGCCAGCCAGTTATCCTCTGGCTTAAACTAAATCTAGACCTAAACCTGCCATCCTCTGCCTGGATCTGGAATCTCCTTTCTGTGGGTGACAACAGGCAGAGTGCTTGGGCTGCTGTGTGGTGAAGGCTTGGCCACCTCATGCTTGTTTTGTGAGCAGAATTTTAAAGCCCAACGAGATGAAAATGCACAATGAAGCCTCTTCTGTCTCCGGGACCTGATTTTAGCAGGAAATCGATGTGAACTTTGGCTTCCTTGTGCAATCTTGTCTTGTAAGTGAGGGGATGTTGAATGGGTATCAGCTCAGCTCCTACCAGGCAACAAGTGGAGCTGGGAAGCCTTTGGACCAATAAACTGCACTGTAACTTAAAGGAAAAATTCAGGCTTGTCAGAATACAAAGATGGGGGCGATCCTGAAAATGACTCCTGGCTGCCAAGCTGGAAATAAAGAGCTCAGTAGTGAGATACTTTTCTGGAGAGCATTTACCCCATAAAGGAGGAGAAAAGCTGCAGACAGCTCCGGTTTGGGGAGTCCAGCGCTTCAGCCTCCACGGCTGGTACAGAGCATGACTGTGCATTAAAAAATGAAGATCTCAGACTTCGTGTTGTGGCTGGGATTGGCTGGTGGGTGTTGGCACTGGGTCTGCTGGAGCTGATCTTGTACCTGCTCTAATTTTTTTGCTCTTTGAGGTGGCGAAATGGTTTAGGTTTTCTTTTGGGGCAAAAGAGATGATGTGGTTGGCTCTCCAGCATGATACGATATGAGACAGCAGTGTGAAGGGCTTTTGGTGATTTGTTGTCTCAGTTGTGCTCTGCTCCTTCCTCCATCAATATCCCTGGATTTTGGCAGAGGCTTGGAGCTGAAGCTGAGGTTGTTGCTATTTGTTTATTTTGCTCATCCTAAAGTGATGTCAGTATCAGGAGGAAGCTCTGAAAACTAGGGATATTGGCTCTTCTGGGATGCTTAAGTTTGTAGCCACTTCACTGACTCCTCTTAAAAGTAGTAATAATGAAGAAACATAAATTTAAAAATGAATATAATCCTGTGTCTCCACCCTTCTCTCCTTATCTTGACAAAGAATCCCATTCCCCTGCATCTTGTCCTGTTCCTGAAGTCTCTGACCAGGGAGGAGGAGCTGGGGAAGCCGAGGTGAAAGCTGGTGCCACAGGGCTGGGGTTTCCCAGCTGAGGGTCAGATCAGCTCTTTTGATCTTACTGCGGAAGAAAGCAAAAGTGTTTCCCTGGCATAACCCCTGGCTGTTCCTGCCTGAAAGCTGAGCAGCCTTTTCTTCTTGGAAACTTTCCCAGAGACAAACCTGGAGCCAGTGGTTCACGGTGTGGGGAGACTAAACCTGGGTTGGAAGATTTAAAGCTTTAGGAAGTTGGAAGCTTTAAACACTTTCATGGGATGGTTTGGGTTGGAAGGGTCAAGATCATCCCATTCCACCCCCTGCCATGGGCAGGGATGCCCTCCACTATCCCAGGCTGCTCCCAAACCCTGTCCAGCCTGGCCTTGGACACTTCCAGGGATGGATTTTCTCTTGGCATCCTGTGCCAGGGACTCAGCACCCTCACAGTCCAGAATTTCTTCCCATTATCCCATCCATCTCTGCCCTCTGTCCTGTCCCTCCATCCCTTGTCCCCGGTCCCTCTCCAGCTCTCCTGGAGCTCCTTTAGGCCCTGCAAGGGGCTCTGAGCTCTCCCTGGAGCCTTCTCCTCTCCAGGCGAGCACCCCCAGCTCTCCCAGCCTGGCTCCAGCCCCTGGAGCATCTCCATGGCCTCCTCTGTTCCTCTTTCCTGGCTTCTGCTGGAGTTCTGGGGTGGTTGGGCTTTCTCCAGCACGTGGCAGGGACCTCCCCGTGCAGGGACTTCATGATGTGACCTCCAGCAGCCGTTCTGTGGTGTTGGCTGGATGCGGGGCAGGGATCAGCCACGTTAGCTGAGCAGAAAACATTCAGAAGCTGGTGTTTAAAATGCCTTTGTGGAGCTGAGGGAGAGATGTAAGAGGAATGGCGCTCCAGTCCCCACAGAACCTGAGCCACCCGTGGCAGGGAGAGACCTCTGGAGCTGGGGTGAGCTGGGGCTTCACACCTGGGGGGCTGAGCAGGTGCTGGGTGGCGAGGATGATCTGGCGTGGGGGTGGAAGTGTCCTTAAGCTGTGAACCAGCCTCCGGAGAGCGACGAGACGCGGGGCCGCCTCCGCGTCCTCGCTCCGCGGGGGTTTTGTGAAGCCCAGCAGATTTGGGGACCCGAGCGTGGGCGGTGTGTGAGGAAAGCACTTGGGTAACGTCCCTGGAATAGCAGCTCAGCCCTGCTGCTGGAAGCAGGTGGTGTCAGCTGTCTGCCAAAACAAAAAAAGGGGAGGGTTTTTCAGGGCTTCAGTCAGCCCCCCACGAGCTGGTACCAAAAAAAAAAGAGATGAGAAAACTTGATGTCCTCAAGGGCTTTGGCAGAAGGCTGAACAGCAAACAACTCCATTTGGGGGTACCTGGAATTCAAGTGGATCTTACTGGAAGTACTGGGACCGTGTGTTTGTTTTTTACTCGGTGAACGTGTTCTCACCCTCCTCTAAGTGCTGCTGAGGATGAGCCAAGCTGGAGGGCCGTGAAGCGAAGTCTCACAGGCTCCTCGGAAGCGTGCAGTTCCTGAGGAGAGGAATGAACCTTCCTGGAAAGCAGCGAGGCCCAGACCCCCAGCCCGCTGGAATATGTGAAATTCCTTAGGGAGCTGGAAGTGAATAGCCAGGATTAAAGAGGGAGAAGGGTGATGACTTGCAGCAGTTGGGCCAATTGCTGGCTTGAGGGGTTTCTGCTGGAAAAAGGAGATTTCCAGCCTGGGCAGCCTCGCTCTGTTGGAGTTTAGATGTGGGCTGTAAGCCTCAGGTTGTTTGAAAAGTTAAAAAAGGCTTAGCTGCTGTTGGAAGGAGAGGGGTAAAACACAAAATTGCTGCTGAGTCCTCTTTCCTGTCACTTCCTTACATTCCTTGAAGAAAGTGATTCCTGCTTATAAAAAATCAGAATAAATAGTTCAGCTTGGGAGGGAGCCCAGCAGCCCAACCACCTGCTCGGGTCAACTCCGGAATTATCTGACGAGCAAATTGATGGAATAACCTTGGCAGCTGGATCCTGGGGATTGCCAGAGCCTGGTGTGGAGATGAGGGATGTGCAAGCTGACTCCAGGAGCAGTGCATGGAGAAATGAGCAGGAGCCACCACAACCCCACTCTCTGTCAGAAGAGTGTGAGCCAAGGGGTCTAAGTCGGTGGCTTGGTTGTTTTTGTTGGGTTGTGGGGTGGGTTTTTTGGGGTTTTTTTGACTGATAGGCGATTTCCAACAGAATTTACAAAGCTACACAAAATTAGATTAAGAATTGGTTGAAAAAGGTGTCTTCTAGCACTTGCGTAGTTTTCTCCCCCTTAGAGATAAAAATAATAAAATCACTGGATTTGCTTTTATTCCTTTCCAGCTTTCCGTTGAGATGGAAAGGACAGAGAGGCCATGGAAAGTTTAATTCATGTCTCTCGCCTGTGGACTTAGAGCAAAGGAAGGCAACCAGTTTAACTCCGTTGGTACAGAGAATAAAATGACCTTTTTTTTTTTTTCTGCGAGTGAGGCGTCTTCTGTCTCATACATCTTTAGGATTTCCTGGTCTGATTCTTGCTGCCTTGAGGATCCATGGCTTTGTTTCTTCTCAGCTTTCTTGGCTGAAGAGCTGCACTGCACAGAGGAAGACTCTGCTTCAGGTGGTGCTTCCCTGCGGTGCCTTCTCAGGAGAAACAATCGCAGCCTGGTTAGGTAAATGCTGTGACCTAATGCCTCAAATACTGACTTTGGAAGGTGAAGTCGTTAGGTTTCTGTCTCTGAAATAAGGAGTCTCAGTAAGGCAGGGGCTGGTAAAGGTCTGGAAGAGGTGCTGATAATGCCAGGATTGAGGTCAGGGAGGAAAGTGCCTCCTTCCCCTTGTAACCCAGGAGGACTCTTGCATAACTGTTCTAAACCAGCTTAAGAGAGCGCTGGGATGGGAAGGGGAAATGAAAAAAAGCACACGAGTGAAAGATTGCTGATAAGCCCAGAGAATCCAAAAATAGGAGCAGGCTCCAGGGAATGAAGGAGAACCTGCTGGAGGTAATAATCTGGAGATTGGCAGAAATTCAAGGGACTCACACAGAGCTCTGCGCCAGACAAACCCCAATCTTGATGTGAGGACACCTGTGATGTTCACAAATTGTGTCCTGGCTGGGGAGGACAAGAAAAACCTCCTCAAGTTCTGGCCATGCCTCTCCTAGAGCAGGATGCTCCTATCCCAGGGATGCAGGGGAAATCGACTGCAGTGGTGAAGCAGAATAAATGTTCAGATCCAGAGGATGCGGAATAGGGTGGGTTGGAAGAGACCTTAAAACCATCTTGTTCCAACCAGATCCTTTTTCGTACCTTCAGCTAAACCAGGTTGCTCCAAGTCCATTTTGTCCTTGAAAGCTTCCATGGATTCCTCTTTTCAGCTGAAAATGATTCCTGAAACGCGGACAGAGAGAGACACTGCCAGATTTGGGAACCAAGACTTGACTCTCCCCACCTTCCCAGTTGTCTTTCCCTTTTCTCCCCTTTCCCCATGACAGATTCACCTGGTGATTTGTTGTGCCATTTCCTTCTGCTTTCATATAGCAAGAAGAGATCCCTTCGATTTTCTGCACCCAGTTATACCTTGCTGGTCTGGAAATCAACACTTTTTCAGGGAAAAAAAAACCCCTCCACCTCTCTACTTGTCATTTTCTTTCTTTCTTTCCTGGCCAGCTCTGTTTCTGTGGAATTCTGGTTTATCCAGTCTGGATACTGGTGGCTTTAAACTCTGGTGTGCTCATCCAGGGACCAGCAATTTTAAAGTTGATTTGCCCTTGTGTTTCAGTCATGTGTAAGAACCATTCCAGCAAAAGGAAGGGTATTGCTGATGTTCTTTTTTGTTTCCTTTTTTTTTTGTTTGTTGGTTTTGGGGGTTTGTTTGTTTTTGTTTTATTTCCTTCTAATGCTTGTAAAGCCTAACCCTGAAGTTTCTTGCTGAAATTTGCCACTTGCTGCCTTCATTTATTGGGTACTTGGTGCTTTCTCTTGATTTGATGAACATGCCAGTATTTTTCAGGACCTTTTTCAGTCCGTTTAAAACAGTGGCAGGAACTGCCTTGGCCAGCAAATTATTGAGCGTGAAGTCAATTATTCAATGCTCTCGATGTTTTCCTACTTAAACAAAAAATATTGACTCAAGAGCAAGTGCAGTCTGGTTTCTTTGGGACTTATTTCAAATCTTTAATCTTCCCACTTCCATCCTTTTCCCCTCTCCAGCTGTACTTGCTGATTAGTCTTTGACAGCAGGCTGGGCTAGAACCGCTCTTCCTTTGGGGGGAGGTTTATTTGATCTTTTCTCACCCAGCAGCAACTCTTGGAGAGCATTCCAGCTGGGCTGGAAGAGGCTGGAGCTCCGGGGAATCGCTGCCTGGGCAAGGAAGGAAAGGTAGGAGAAAGCAAGGAGCAGGAATGGAGAGGCACTTATGCAATCACGCTGTGTTTTGGTAGGGAAATAAGTTGGAAATAAAGATATCTTGGCTCCTGGAAGGAAAGCTGCTTGTCTCCTACCCAGACAGTAGTTGCTCTCAAGGCAGGATCTTAATCTGATGGGATGAAAACCCGGAGTGGCTTTCTGGAAGCCATTTAATCCTGGAAATGCTGTGTTTGTGTGCAGCTGGCTTGCCCTTTCAAGTTCCATGGGCTGATTTTCCTGGGAACCTCTCACATAAATGTGTATGAGACTAGCAAAAACAACAACAGTGACAATAATAATAGTAATAATAATAATAGTAGCTTTTCTGTGGAGTTCTGTGCTCTGGAAAGCTCTTCTCTGCCTCACTGGGGTGTGGCTGCTTTTTGATCTGTTTTCCAAGTTAGGAGATGCCTGACCCACCTGGGCAGGGGGTTCTGTCTTCAGAGCAAGTGCAGCCTTGAAAATTGCACCTTCCTCATGCTTGCCTCGGGCTGGCTCATCAAAAGATGCGCAGGAAGCCTTTCTATTGAATTCTTTGCTTGTGTGGTGCTGCGGGATCTGCCTTGGGCAGCGTCCTGGTCTCTTGGGGCCGTGGATGTGTTTGTGGGATGGGCAGGGAAGGTCGCTGTGGTGAATGGATGTGTTCCCTGTGGTCAGCCTCGCCGGCTGAGGGATGTTTGCGTAGCTGGTGTTGATTCTGTGCTGCTGAGCACCCTGCCCTGCTCCGGATCTCTTGGGTATTTGTATCTTTTTAGTTCTCTGACATCACAGAGCTACTTAAAAAAAAAAAAAAAATAGAACTTCCAACTTGGCCTTTTCCTAGAAAGCTTAGAGTGGTGCAAGAAGGAGGGAGAAATGCTGTTGCGTCCTGGCCTCTGGGCTCCTGTGGGATTGAGCTGCTCCAGATGTTTGGATAAACTGCTCTGGGCTGGAAGCAATTCCCACCGAACTGCTGTGTTTTAATGGACCCTTGGGGGTCCTGCCTGGAGATGATGTTCTGTGGAGCACGGGGCTGAGGGCCGTAAATAATGACCTCAATGGGATCAGTGCCGGGAGGAATCCCAGATGGGGGAGAGAGCTTTGTGCCAGCATCTCCAGCCCCCAGGCTCATCCTAACCCCTCGAAGGTTTGTTTTGGATACCTTTGGTATCAGTCCCAGAATGGTTTGGGTCGGAGGGGACCTTAAAGCTTGCCCAGCTCCACCCCTGCCAGGGGCAGGGACACCTTCCACTATCCCAGGTTGCTCCCAGCCCTGTCCAAGCTTGGACAATTCCAAGACTGGGGCAGCCACAGCTTCTCTGGGCAGCCTTTGAGAGAACAGGACCGTCTTGCTTTGAAGACAGATGTCCGCAGGCGTCTCTGTTTCACTCTAACTCTGATTACATTGGAAACATCATTTTGCTGGTAATGTGCCAGTGGTGACTGTCTGGAAGAGGGGTCACCGGTGCTGGGAAAAGGGCACCAGGACACAGTGAGTTAATGCTCAGAGAATCAATGCTCATCCTATTACAAGTTCTCAAGAGTGACTGAAAGCACTTGGGCTAATAGGCCTTGGGTTTGCATCGCTAAATGAGTTTGTGAATCCCTCATGACTGGGCCTTTCCATAAGGAAAACAAGACAGGAGCTGATGTAACTGGCAGATGGAGCCTTGCTGTTGTGTTTTTATGAGAGCAGGACGCTCCAGGCAGGAGCTGGAAATGTCTGTGAGCCTCCTCTGCTAACTCTGGGAGTGCCGCTGCGGATGGCGGGGTGGTTCCCTTCCTGACCTCACCCTCTCTCCCCATCCCTCCTCGTGTCAGGGCGACCTTAGCCCGCATCTGGAGACTCTTTTTGGAAAGCAAGGAGCGTTTTAAGACTGATATAACTGCTTGCCAGGCCAGCTGAGAAAATTCCTTTCTCCTGAAAGATTAGTGCTGCAGCAAACAGAGTAAAATCCTTTTGCCCTTTATATCTTCCTAAAGATCAACACCAGCTTTTGACAGGATGCAGGAATCACGGTTGAGACAGGCATTTACCCGGAGCTGAGTGACTCTGGAATGGGGGGGTTGTAACCTGTCTCTTGTTACCCATTTGCCTCCCTGGATGCAATTTTCCTTTCCCTTATGACAGGGAAACTCTCCTGTCTGTCTCCTTGCGCTGAGCAGAGACTGATTTGTACAGAACTGGAAAAAAAAAAAAACCAAAACAGTAATAACTGGAAGGGGGCTTTAGGACCATGAGACCAACCTCTGCTTCATTGGAACAGAAGAGGGGTGAAGTGCATGTTAGCCTTCCTCTGGCAGAAATCAAATATCTTCTGTGTCACGGGGATGAGGGATGCATACATCACATTTTTCCAATAACATTTTTTGTTTCCATGTTTTTCAAGCCATCACAAAGCTGTAGTGGAGGTGATGAGAGGCTGACTTTGCTTATTGAACCTCTCCTGGACTTCAACAGTTGCCTCATGGACCTTAAAGCTCATCCACTTCTACCCCTGCCATGGGCAGGGACCCCTTCCACTATCCCAGGCTGCTCAGGAAGGCAAAGCAAGTTTTTCTTCTTTATTTATTTAGCTCCTCTGATACTTAACTTTTTTTTTTTTCATGAATAATGCCTCCTGCAGCCGTATGGAAGGAATCAATCATAGGAAATAAAGAGCTTGTAATCCATTTAACTAGGACTTTCCACCTCTCATTAAGCCAGGGAGATTCATGCCTAATTCTCTGGGTAGCAGTTGCACAGCAGATGTGCAGGCTATCGATTGGAAAATGAGTCTTGCTGGTTTTGTTTTCCCTTTTTTTTCCCCCCTGCCTTACTGTTTCCATTCCAGCGCTTGCAGTGGGTGTGGAGGCACTTGGCTCCCTCTCAGAGGAGCGTTCCTGGGGCTGTTGGTGCAGTTTTCTTTTCCTGCTGGCAGGAGCCAGGTTTCCAGCAGGGAATAATGTGGCTGAGGGGAAGGCAGCGAGGTCTCTGCGGCCATGTGTGGGACAGGCCCCTGCTCCAGCTGCTGGCACCTGGCAGGGAAGGTGAAACCTGGCCCTTGCAGTTCCATGGGGAGCTCTTCAGGGCTGTGTTTGGAAAGAGGAAAACCAGGAGAGGGTGGAAGGCTCGTCTGAAGAGGAAGCTGCTTGTCAGGGTGTGCATGTTCAAACCCAGCTCTGTTCCCACTTAATTTCAAAGTGGAAATGTGCTGGTAATGGGTAAGGCTTGGTGCAAACTTCTGGTTTGTAGCTTGGTGAGGATGGCAAAGCTCCTGGAGCCTGTGGAGAGGAAAAAAAAAATACTCTGTAACCTTTTTAGTTCTTTCAATACTTTTTAATTCCTTGCTGGTGCATGGGTTTTGTTGAGCATCCAGCTGTGCTTTGCTGGGTTGTCTCCTCATTCCTCCCATGATGGTTTCTCCTGTTTCTCACCCAGCTGTCTCTGTTGGGCCCTGCTGATGTGGTGTCATCACCCAGGCCATGCCAGCACCACAGGACATCCTGCCCGAGGCTCTCCACACAGCAGGAGCTCAACATGGGGTCTCTTACTCAAGACACTCCCTTCCCATCCCGCTCCTCCCAGGCCAGCTTGGTGCTCTCCTGCCTGTCCCTTTGGGTTTGTGGCTCAGATTCCCTCCACTTCCCCGCCAAGATCAACAGGGCTGCCTGGCTCCTGGTGGTGTCTCACCTCACCTTAGCTGCTATTTTAGTTTTTTAGCTGTTGAATTGGGTTCTTGTGCTGCTCTGAATGTTTCTGGAAAGCTGTCCCAACGGGACTCCACCAGACATAGACTTGGAGAGGTGCAAAGGTTTGGTTTTCTCTGCCAAAAATGTGATTTCACACACTTTGGGCTGCTTAACATTTCTCTTTTCTGCTTCTAAAAGCCAAGAGCCCTACTGGACTTAAAGAGATGAGAAATTCATAAGTTGTTGCCCATCTCCCCCCAGCCCCCAGAAGATGAAGCTCTTTTTATACTCAGGTTGTCCGAAATTCTCTGGCAGAGGGGACCTGAAGTGTCCCATGTTTTTCCTCCTGTCCCATCTGTGCTTTGCTGCTTGGAGTTACTCCGGAACTTTTTGTCGATTCACCTGATATCTTTCAATCTGCAGCAGATTTTGGGTTTTCAGAGCTGCGCCAACACCTTGACCTGCAAGGTTTATGCAGAAAGCAGAGATTGTGTTTAATTCTTGCTCAGCCAGAAGTTCATGCAGGTTTTTCCGGTGCCCTGTTCCTCTCCTTCCACCCTTTCAAAGTTCCAGGCACCCATTCCTGCCTCAGTTTTTGGGAAAACATTAAGAAGCTCTGTTGCAGAGGGCGTTAGTCCGTCCTGTGCTTATTTATTTAGGGAGATTAAAGTCTAAGTTTTTCTTTTGTAATCCCTTTGAAGTATTTATCTTTTGAAGTCTGAACTTTCATTAACTGGAAGTGTACAACCCCCGAACTACACGCTGCCCTAGTTTCAAAGCTGTAATTTTTTTTGGGTAGAAAACATTTAGGAACAATAAACAACAGGTCTGACTCACAGGGGCTCCGTGTCAGCCAGATCCTATTTGGGATGTGTCTGTTTGGGTCAGCCCCTGCCACTTTGGGGGGGATCAGAGTGGCTCTGCAGGCTCTCCCTGGGTTGGGATGTAGCCATGGATTTTTGGGATCTCGGGGAGACAGGGATGTGTGCTTTTGAGTGCTCTGCCAGACCAACACACAGTCTGTAGACCTTTCTTTCAGTTTTTTAATTTGTTTTTTTCCCCCCACTCTTATTTTCTGTCATTGAGGCAGCCGCGCTCAGCTTTAAGGACAAGGATGTTGTGCTTTCCTGCCTCAGTTCTCATCCAAAAGATTCCATATATCCACATGGCAAGGGAAACTTCACTGTAGTTTATCTTTTTTGTTTGCTTGCCAGGGGGGGAAAAAAAAAATAGGTGCTGACTGGAGTTTTGCTATATCTGCTGCTTTTGTTTGTGCAGTATTATCAGAGTAAAAATGAATGTTTACAGGCTGGAAAAAGTGGGTGGGAGACCTCTGACCCAACCTGATTCCTAGAGTGTGGAACAACAATGTGTTGGGCAGAATAACTCTGCTGTGTCATCAAAGGGGTCATTGCCTGGGCATCCTTCACCCCCAGAATGAATCCCCTGAGGCTGTTTTATGGCTTTGGGGTGTCCCATTCCCGCCTTGAAATGAAATCTTGGATCTTGCAAGCTGAGATGCTTTGGGTTTGTGCCAACAAAACGTGGAAAATGGTGCTCAGTGTGTGTGTGTGTGCATCTCGATTTCCTCCCGTGGGAGTGGCCAGAGCAAACAGCCCTCAGTAACAGCTTGTTATTAAACAGATGGGGATATTGACCCTCTTCCATTTCCATTTTCCAAGTCGGGGAAAATGAAATTGCATTACTTTGGCTAGGATGAGTTCAGTGTATTAATAAAAAAAAAAAAAGTGCATGAAAACCGATGGGAGAGTGCATGAAAATCCCAAGAATTTAGATAATTTATATGATTTCAGCCCTGGCTGCGCAATAGAGATTTCTCTTCTGTTTTTCTTTGGGTTTTTTTGTGTGTGCAGAACTGTAGTGTTTGCTCAGGAATAGCTTGATTTTTTTTTAGAAAGTATCTAAGGAAAATCATGATTTTCCAGTATAATTAGGGAAACGACTGACAAGCAGCCTTACAAGCATATCAGTAAGGCTAATTGATTATCAGGGATGTTCTCACCTAATTGGCACAGGAAATTATTTGCTTAACAAGGTTTTAAGCATAATTAGGTTGATACAAGTTTTAGTAGAGATGGAGATGTTGAATTTAGAGATTCTTGATAAACAGTGATCCCAGGAGTCACCAACAAGAGGAAAAACACTTCTTTTCATATGGAAATCAGCAGAATCTGTCAAGCTCTTTTTAAAACGAGTTAACACAAGAAATTAACCTATGAGCCTCTGTTTTTTATGTTTATTTGCATTGCAAGTGAGGTGAGCCTCCTTGGGCCCGAGTTTTGGGAGATGGGAGCCTGTGTGCTCAGGGCTTGCTTTGGTTCTGAGTGTCCCACTGCCCCTCCAGATACGGGGGGAGCGCGAGCTTCTTCCCCTTGTTCTCCCCACAGTTTTGCCTCCTCTGAAACCACGGGAGCATCCTTGTGGAAGGCCGAGGTTTTCCCCTGGATGGCTCTTCCCAGCCCTGCCTTGGCCGGTGGAGATCCTGTAGGAGACCACGGGTGGCCCCCACATCTGCATGGGTGGAGTTATTGGAGAAAAATGTGACTTTCCAAATGCCTGGCTTTGTTCCAATGTCTCCTGAGACTTCAGGATTCCACGGGCTGGCGGTGGACGTGGCAGCGCTGGGTTCGTGGCTGGACTCCATTATCTTAGAGGGCTTCTCCTGCCTTAATGATTCTATGGTTTCATTATTCATAAGCTTCCATCAAAGCGTCCTTTGGCTGCGTTTTGGGTTTTCTTCGGGATGTGCTGACCCAAACCACCCCGAGCAAACAGTGGTGGGTGTTCAGAGCTGTCCGTGGTGTGGCTGGAAGTGCAGTAAAGCTGCTTGTCCCTCAGCTTTTAAAAACCACAGGATATCCTGAGCTGGAAGGGACCCACAGGGGTCACCCAGCTGCTGGCCCTGACCAGACACACCAACAATCCCACCCTGGGCACTCCTGGCAGAGCTCCTGGAGCTCGGGCAGCCTTGGGGCCGTGCTCATTCCCTGGGGAGCCTGGGCAGTGCCAGCACCCTCTGGGGGAAGAACCTTTTCCTAAATCCCACCTAAACCTGCCTTGCACAGCTTCAGGCCATTCCCTGGCTCCTCTCACTGCCACAGAGAGCAGGGATCAGTGCCTGCCCCTCCTCTTCCCCTCGTGGGGAGGTTGTACCTGCAGTGAGGTCTCCCCTCAGTCTCCTTGAAGGGGGATCAAAGGGGAGAGCCTGGGCTGCAGCAAGCCTTGGGAAGGGCTGCCAAACCTGCTCCTCTGGAGCTTCATCCCCTCTGTTTACTCAGGGCACTTCAGGACTTGCGCTGTTGCTCTTCCTTTTGCTAAAATGAGGGCACTGAGATGCTTCAGTGATTGGTCTTGATTGTTGCCTTCCCTCTCCAGCTCAGGTTTCTGAATATGGCCCTGAGACTACAGGGGTGGAGGAATTAACTCAGAGAGCCAAAAATCCAAAATTTTTAGGCCAGATCTCCCCAGAGAGCTTCACTGTTAGATTTGCAACTTCAGTTCTCCCTTTTTTTTTTT